>BQNB010002229.1:0-127443 GCA_026074375.1 Tanacetum coccineum | reverse complement strand
TTAAGATCCACAAGTTATACTACTATTTTTTTTTGGTTTTTTGCAGATTTAAAAACAAATAAAGCTATAATAAGATTTATACTAAATTAAGCAAAAACAGATGATTAAACTAATCTAATAAGCACTATTAAAGAGGATTAAGCACTAATAAGCATCTAATTTGAGCAAATAAGCAAATTGTTAGCCTCAATTTATTGAGTCGAACAAGGAAGCTCGGTCACTCTACGATGGAGCTTCGGTCTTTAATTAGTTAACGTTGTAATAGAATATTATCGAGAATCGGGCTCGATAGTTAATCTAATATTGTATATGTTTCGGGTTTAATCCCAAGCAAAACCCAAGCCCGGGTCCTAGTTAAATATCCCACGCGTCGTAGGGATATATATATATAGATATTTTCATAAGAAAATATCTAAGGGAATTCTCATAATATCTTTTTTTCTTTCTAAATCTAATTTCTTTTTCTCTCATCTCTCTCTCTTCTCTCTCTCTCTAAACCTTTATCTCTTTTCTAATTTCTAGTTCCGATTTGTGTTGTGATTATATGAAGTGAAGTGTAAATCGGGTTCCTACAATTGGTATCAGTCGCCTCGGGTGGGTTTAGTGATTTGTTTTTGGTAATTTTTTTTAAGCTTATCATTCGGCTGATTTGTTACTTTTCATTTCGTGATATCCTTTTTTTACTCGTAATCAAGGTACATTTAAAAGACCACACATCCTTTTTTTTGAAAGAAAAAAAAAGGTTTTGTAGTGATATGGGTCAAAGTATAACAAAAAAAAACAACGTAGCTGTTTTGTTTTGTTTTTTTCAATTGACTTGTTGTTGGTTTTAAGGTAACAAAAAATAGTTTTGTGTTTCGTTACATACAACACCATCTTTCTCATTACAAGTAGGGTGCGGTTTGTTTCTGTCATTTTTTCTTTTTTCACGGAAGGGCCGAACGAGTAACATCTCAAGATCACCGAACGAGTAACAAATTCACAAGAGCCGAACGAGTGCAAAAACTCAAGGACCGAACGAGTGAAATACACAAGGACCGAACGAGTGGAATCGAACGAGTAAAAGTTCACAAGAACCGATCGAGTGAAACCGAACGAGTGCTCTTACAACTCGAACCGAACGAGTTGATTCTTCTTTCACCGAACGAGTGACAAATCTCAAGGACCGAACGAGTAACATTTCAAGGACCGAACGAGTCAAGTTTGTCGAGCACCGAACTAGTCAAAAACCCTTTATGAACCGAACTACATCAACCACGGACAAAATCTTCACGTTTTAAACAAATTTTCGGTTTTCGGTTTCGAGTATCGGTTGACTACACGACTTATAACTTAGACCGTTGTGTTCGTGATTCGTTTTCGATCAACGTGGTATATTTACTTTTAACCGACGATAACCGTCTCATCCCGTACGATTAAAAGAACACACGTTGCATTTTATATATCTTTTCAAATTGTAGAAGAAGAGAAACAGGAGGGAACACGTTCTTTATTAAGTATAATTTCAATTTTACACTTTTGGCCCCTCAACTTTAAAATAGTTTTTATTTTTTCATTTATATTTTAACTTATTTTCTATTAAACCTTTGTTTTTAAGCAAGATTAAAAATAACCTTTTACTTTCAAACTTTTTCATTTTTTTCTTTTCATTTTTAAACCTTTAATATTTGTTATTTTTTTAGTTAACATTTTAGTTTTCAAAATTTCAATTTTAGCCCTTTCGTTGTAAGAAATTTCCCCGTTCATCGTTTTAAGCTCAATAATCGTTATCGAAAGTTCAAGTTCTTCAACGACAACAACGATTTCAACAACAATTAATTCTATTTTTACGGTTTTCTTGATTTAGTAAAATCCCGCGAAATACTCTTGTATTTTTTCGGTTTAGTCAAGACTTGTAAAATCCCGTAAAATAGTTTTCCACAACAACAACAATCACTTTACCTGCTTAAGATCCAACAAAATTTTCACACTTCATAATTCACGATAAAATGGGAACAAAGGTTACTTCATCTTCGGGTTCAGTTTTAAAGGAACCAGAGATACAGAAACTGCAGATGCAAGCAAAGATTTTCAAAGAAAACTCCTTGAACAAATTAAATGCACTTAAATCAACCACTCAACTTCTCGAAAGACAGAGTATATTGTATCAACAAGCTTTTGCACAACTCTTTGGTGATAGTGTCAGAACCTTCAAGTTTCAGTTATCTCAACACATGAATAACTTAGAAACACTTCTCAATGCAGAAACACTTCACGAGATGGATTCTAAATCCGCTCTAAGTGTGATCAAATTACAGTTTGAAAGGTTCATTAACTCTGACTTGTTAAAGCCTCTCGATATTTATTCAAGATCTTTTTCATCAGATCGAGAAGTAAAAGAAATCTTCAGAGATTACACTACAATGACAGCTGAAACATTCAAGGAAACAATCATCCAGAACATGAACTCCATTGAGCAATGTATAATAGAAAGAGCAAGTCATGAGCAAGAGCTTAAGATGACGTTGAAAAAGTTGAGTGAAAGACAGTTGCAGATTCAACAATGCAAGGTTCAAGAGGTTCAATCATCGGTTACAAGTTCAGGAGATGAAACAGCAGTGGGAAATAGTAATCAGATGAGAGATTAAAAGAAGGAATTAGAAGCACATTACGGTTTCATGTCAAAGTATTCAGGAAGTCTTACTCAGAAACAAGTTCTACTGATACCGACCATTGGAACAGGTACAAAACAATGATGAAAAGAATGTGTTTGCCAATGAAAGACAACATTCTGAGAAACATGCTGCAGAATGTGTTGATGAGCGTGCTGCGCTTGCTAATTTAATTGCAAATTTAACTCTTGATACTGAGGAAAACAAAACGATTTTAAAGCAATTAAAGAAAGCAAACGCATCATTGACTCAAGAACTGAAGGAGTGCAAAACTAACCTTGATGAGTCTAGTAGGGCTCTAGGGGAGGCTACTAGCATCAGGGATAGTTCTCTGATTGCACTTCAGACCAAACAGACTGAGCTTGAGAAGTACACGGCCCTTAATGACCTAACGAGTGATTATAAAATACTTCAAACAAAGTTAAATGAAACTCTAGGACTATTAGCTCGTAAAGACATTGACATACAAGAGGGTTTAAAAACTAAAACCTATGAAATTTCAGTTGTCAATCAGAAACACGATGAGCTAGCCAAAAAGAGTCTGTTAACTAGGTCACAATTTGAAGGTCAACTCAAAGAGAAAACTAAGGTTATTACGGATCTAAAGGTTAAGGAAGGAAAAGACATTGACACGATGATTGAAATGGACAAACAAATAAAGTTTTTAAATGAAATTCTTTATAAACGCAATCAGTCAATTCAGACCATTCACATGTTAGCACCCAAATGCGCAACGTATAATGGTAGATCAACCTTTGCTAATCCAAAGTACCTCAAGAAAGCTCAATCTGATAAGCCTCGTTTGTATGAGATCCCATATGATACTTCTGATCCTGCAAACAGATTTTGCCCCGATGGGGAAGAGACAGTGACTCTTGAAAAGGAGAGTAGATCAAAATTGGATAAAGACAAAGTGAAACCATATAATTACACATATCAAAACAGTCTTTATGAAACTTTCAAACCACCAAAAATTGGGGGGTGTGATTGGTTGTGGCCCCAAAAAAAAAATGGAAAATAACAGAAGGGGGGGGACAAACAAAAAAAAAGAAAGGGGGGAGAATGAATTTAAGTTATGGATAATTGTAGAGATTATTAGTTTGTTTATTTGTGAGTTTTTAGTTGGTTGTAAATATTAATTAAATTGATAAAAAGTGTGGATTTATTAAAAGTCTTTTAAATTTGTTAAGTAGAATTATTGATATAGTTTATTAAATTAAAATTATTATTTGTGTTATTGTTGTATTATTACGGGGTATTACTTAAATATGTTTTAAATATAAAAACCTAAGAGTATAGAATGTTTTTGATCAAATCTTATAATGCATCTTTCTGACAAAACTTTACTAGACAGTCATTGTTTTTTTTGTGTTTCATGAACTAAAAAGGGAAATGAATGACGATTGGAGTACGTTTAATTCCCTTGAAAAGGAGCTGACAACTTAATCAAAAAGCCTGATTTTTCAAACATATATGATCAACTTTCTCGAAGAGTGTGGTCTTAAAGAAGTTACATGTTCATATTTGCATTCTTTGTCTGATTTAGAATGACTTAATACTGATTTACAATGTTGTATATCTTCATAAAGTCAAAGAATGTGAATGTCTTGCACAAAAGCTTTCGAAACAAACTGAATCTGTTAACAAAGAAGTTCATAATAATTTGTTAAAAAGTTTTTCTAAACTTGAAAAACACTCGATTTCTCTTGAACTTGCTTTACAACAATGTAAAGAACAAATGAAAAACAACTCAGTTTGCAAAGAAAACGGATCTAATGTATTTCGAAAAGAACGTGAACAATATCATGAAATACAAGATTTGAAAGCTCAAATGCAAGACAAGAACATAGCAATAAGTGAGTTAAAGAAACTCATCGAGAACTGCAAGGGAAAGTCTGTGGAAACTCAGTTTAATAAACCATCTGTTGTTCGACAACCAAATGCTCAACGAATTCCAAAACCATCAGTTTTAGGAAAACCGACTCCTTTTTCAAATTCTCCTGAAATGAGAAGTTTTCAAACGAAACAGTCGGTTAATAAAACTAATGTGTCGGATGGTTTGTTTAAACAAGTCACTCAACAGAATTTGCCTCAGATTAGAAAACAAGCAGTTCGAAACACCAATGTGATTGCACCTGGCCCCTCTAGGAATAACCCAAAGCATGTGTCATTTCAGTCACCTAAAGAATTTGTAGGCTCAAATGACATGGTTCATAACTACTACCTAGAGAAAGCTAAGAAAAGTGCACAACTTCAGAAAGACAAAGAAGTGAATGGAAAACCTAGTATGATTGATCCTGCTAGATTACCCAACACTGCTAATGGTTGCAAACCAAAACCTAGGAATTGGCAAGCATCAATGAGTAGTCGGGTTTCAAACAAAGATGTTCACTTAGGAGAACATAGGAAACAAAAGCCTTTCTTGAAGTTCAATGACTTGCAATGTCCTACATGCAAAAAGTGCCTTTACAGTGCAAATCATGATGAATGCGTCTTAGAATACCTCTCAAGGTTAAATCCTCGTGCCTCTGCACAGAATAAGGATGCAAAATCCCATAAGACAACAAAGAGATATATGCCCGTAGAAAAGTCAAGTGCATCTAAGAAACCAGAAAGACAGATCCCCACAGGACATAGGTTCTCAAACAAAAAGACTACCACTGTCCCTGAGAAAACAATGAATCCTAGATCTTGTCTTAGGTGGAAACCAACGGGTAGAATCTTTAGTAATGTTCGTCTTAGGTGGATTCCCACAGGAAAGTTACTCAACTCTTGCACGGGCAAGGTTGACAGTGAACCCGCGCATGGTTCAATAGTAGATATCCCTCATATTCATGCATGCAAACAAACTCTGGGTTTAAGTGCAGGTACATCATTCAATGGTCAAAAGCAACAAAGAATTGACCTAAATGCAGATGCACTACACAATGAAAAGCAGGAAAATCTCAGAGTGTGGTTGCTGAAATTTCTGATATCTAAGAAACCAGTGCCAGAATGGTTTCACAAAAGATGAGCTACATCAAATGGTGTCTGCTGAAAATAACACTTCAGGCCCCGTTCCTCAATGTTCAAATGACGTTTGAACACAGCAGTTCAAGCCTCGGTCATCAATGTCTAATGGTGTCTGCTGAAAATAACACTTCAGGCCCCGTTCCTCAATGTTCAAATGACGTCTGTTCACATCAGTTCAGGCCTCGTTCTTCATCAAATGACTTCTGATCATAACCGTTCAGAACTCGGAATTCAAGACCACAGCAATGAACAGTCAAGTTCAAAGCTGGTTCCAAAAGTTGTTCCTTAAGCAAACAAGACAGCTACATCACGACAAGAGTTGGGCACGTTACTAGTCATCTTCCGTTACAGCATCTGTCAATCTGACAGAGGACATCAACATACAATCAGAGTTATTAATCATACCAAATACAAAACTCTAAACAACTGCGTCACTATTACTCATCACTCCAGGAGAGCGCGCATCACGTCTCAACGGACATGTCTCTTGGAATAGATAAACATTTACGTGCTTAGAAAATGTCGATTAACATTGGACACGGGTGTGTAAATGAAGTTCTATGCGAGAGTTTTCAAATAGTTTCAAAACATGTCATTTCTAATTTTCTTAATGGCTTATGTGCAAATATCAGTACATAACCCGACTTCACACTAAAGGAAAGGTTATTCTACACTTATCCTCACAAACAGAAAATTAACAGTTTCTCGGTCAAAGTATAGCTGTGTTCAATACTAGAAAGACACACTATCACATCAGGATTTTTCTCTCCATGCTCAAGAAGAACGACACATAGGATAAGAAAGGACTCACGCGCTGAATACGTGTACACAGTCTGCAGCACATTAAGCCCACGTACACCTGCGTACAACACACACTTGTAAGGTATCCACTCAACATCTGGTTTTCAAAAGTTGAACATCAATTAATTTTCAAGAATTTCTCGGATGAAAAAATTCTCATAATCTTTCAAAATTGTGTGTTTAACACTCCATCCCTCACAATGTTTTCAAAAGAAAACAATTTTTCAATTGGTCCTATTTTTGAGGGGGAGTTTTTCGAAAAACAAAGTTTTAATGTTCTTGGATACATCATCAACGACCATTCTTTTATGTATTCAAAACATTATCAAAATGTTCCAAACCATTCATGCTTGACCATATTTTTTCTCCCCACAGATTGTTCAGCATATTTTTAATCAAAGGTATTTCAAAACTAAGTGTTTATTATTTAAAAAAGGGGAGAAAATGTAATTAAATATGATCATTCGACTCAATGTTCTGACGAAAAGGTTGTTATGGTTCGATCTTATAACCCAACAAAACATCTTAATTTTTCACGACAATATGAGTCATAAGGTGGTTAGGTTAGGAATCAATCCTATGATCCAACCAGAACCGGAGGATCTACCCAAGGATAATCCAAAGTTAGAAATAGCAGTCCTTAGGTATGATTGGAGATGAATGTATATGGGAATAATGCCGACTAAGATTGAGTTAACACTGGAACAATCACAACAAGGTGTTAGTAATGACATCCTGGTAAGCATTGAAGGCGTTGAAGAATGAAAAAGAAATGTATGGATAAAGGGTCTAAAGAAAGAAGCCCTCCACACAACTTAAGGCAGAAACCGGGTCAATACATATGCTGTCAGAATCACAAGTTGATTGCTGACATTGAAAACGACATCATGGACCCAGTGATGCAATGCATAACCCTTCTCAGCCATTCGGGTTTCTCTCAACAGAAACTTGTCTCATTTGTCACGGAGATACACAAGTTATCTATTGACATCTCACTCCGAGATTGTTGATATTGAATAGGTGGCAATATGCTCCAGCCTCCGAGTACTAAAACCAAAATGCACTAATCGAGTCTAGAGCCAAGAGATCAATAAAAATCTCGTTAGGACACATTCCATTTCAAACACTTGTTGAACATCATCAAGTTCCACAGCTGATTCAAATGAGTCCTACGCAATATCATTGTGATATTCCAGAACACCAGCGTGATACTAATTGTATTCACAATGAAGATGGAAATCCTGCTGAGCCAGCAATCAACAAGCTCTTGGAAAGGTGACTTGTGAGATTCTCTATGTAAATCAAACTTGTGACAACTGGATATCGATTTGGTCCAGTAAATGAATTGACGGTTGATGAATTTTGATAAAAACATGACACTCTCGATGTGTTACAAAAACTCTTTAACGAGTGACACGTCGATTGATTTTCAAATCAATTTTCTCATTTATCACTAACAGTAAAACCTGAAGGTCTACGTTGGTAACTAGGCAACCCTCAATCCCAATCAAGCTCAATCTACAAAGACATACTATCTAGAAAGCTCAAGATTTAAAAGACAAAGACTTCCGCAAACTCTGATTTGAAGCTTTCAAGATAATGCAAAAGAATGAGCATGTTGGTCAAAGACGTAAGATCGCAAGATGGCAAAGACGATAAAGACAATGACAAAGGCTCAAAGTCAAGATCGCAAAGCATGAAGGAACAAGCCTACAACAAATAACGAAGACAAAGACCAAGAACACTCGAGCTTAAACGACAAAAGCAATCTCACTGATCTCATGAAGGAGTGTCATCAATGAACTCACTTCGGGGGAGATTGTTAGCCTCAATTTTATTGAGTCAATAAAGGAAGCTCGTTCCCGTGTTCAAGACCTCACTTCGGGGGAGATTGTTAGCCTCAATTTATTGAGTCGAACAAGGAAGTTCGGTCACTCTACGATGGAGCTTCGGTCTTTAATTAGTTAATGTTGTAATAGGATAATATCAGGAATCGGGCTCGATAGTTAATCTAATATTGTATATGTTTCGGGTTTAATCCCAAGCAAAACCCGAGCCCGGGTCCTAGTTAAATATCCCGCGCGTCACTTTTAAGTGTCGGGGTATATAAGGAACTTTTCCACTTGGAAAAGTTAGTTGTTGAAAATATCTAATAAATCTTTTCTCTTTTCTCTCTCATTTCTCTCTCTAATTTCTCTCTCTAAACAACTCACTCTCGTTCTCCTTTCTAGTTTGATTCGTGTATGTTATATATGAAGTGAAGTGTTACGGGATCCTACAGTTTGAAAGTTTCATAAAGACTATTTTGATATGTGTAATCATATGGTTTCACTGTGTCTTTATCCAATTTTGATCTACTCTCTTTTTTAAGAGTCACTGTCTCTTCCCCATTGGGGCAAAATCTGTTTAAAGGATCAGAAGTATCATATGGGATCTCATACAAACGAGGCTTTTAAGATTGAGCTCTCTTGAGGTACTTTGGATTAGCAAAGGTTGATCTACCATTATACGTTGCGCATTTGGGTGCTAACATGTGAATGGTCTGAATTGACTGATTGCGTTTATAAAGAATTTCATTTAAAAACTTTATGTGTTTGTCCATTTCAATCATCGTGTCAATGTCTTTTCCTTCCTTAACCTTTAAATCCGAAATAAACCTGTACTTATTCTCTTTAGATTACCTTTCAAAAATGTGACCTATTTAACAGACTCTTTCTGACTAGCTCATCGTGTTTCTGATTGACAACTGAAATTTCATAGGTTTTAATTTTTAAACCCTCTTGTATGTCAATGTCTTTACGAGCTAATAGTCCTAGAGTTTCATTTAACTTTGTTTGAAGTATTTTATAATCACTCGTTCGGTCATTAAGGGTCGTGTACTTCTCAAGCTCAGTCTGTTTGGTCTGAAGTGCAATCAGACAACTATCCCGACTGCTAGTAGCCTCCTAGGACCACTAGACACATCTAGGTTAGATTTTTTGCACCCTCCTTCAGTCTTGATAATGATGCTTTGCTAATCTTTAATTGCTTTAATACCAGTTTTGTTTTTCCTCGTATCAAGATCAAATTAACAATTAAATTAGCAGCGCAGCAATCGCTCATCAACACATTCAGCCTGCATTTGCTCAAATGATTATCCTCATTATACATATATTCGATGAATCGGGAAGACATTGCTATCAATCCTTCTCCAAAACAAATTGTGTTCGTTAATGGATTCAGGTTGCTCAGAATGTCGTCTCACATTGGCAAACACATCATTTTCATCATGGTTTTGTACCTGTTCCAATGGCTGACTAGTAGAACTGGATTCGTCAGGTGAGACCTCCTGAATCTTTGCCATGTAACTGGAATGTGCTTCCAATTTCTGTTTATCAATCTCTTCATCTGATACAATCCCACTGCTTGTTTCATCTCCTGAACTTGTAACATGATTTAACCTCTTGAACCATGCCTTGAATCTGCAACTGTCTTTCACTCAACTTTTTCAACGTCATCTTAAGCTCTTGCTCATGACTTGCTCTTTCTATTATACATTGCTCAATGGAGTCCATGTTTTGAATTATTGTTTCCTTGAAGGTTTGAGCTTCCATGGTAGTGTATGCATTGAAATCTTGTAATATTTCCCGAGCATTTGTATTATACTTGGAAAGCTCGAACATCTTTGAATGTATGAAATGTTCAAATTGCCCTTTGATCGCACGTAATTCAGAATAGGAATCCTTCTCGTGAAGTGTTTCATTGCTGAATTGCATTTCCAAATTTTGCATGTTTCGAGATAGCACAGACTGAAAGTCCGTCATTCGCATGCAAAGAGTCGGTGAAAAGCTTCTCAAACTCGTAAGTAACATTGAGTGTTAGAGCTCGAGAGAATGTTGAATTGTTATCTTGAGTGCATTAAATTTTTGGTTCAAGGGAGTTTTTCTTTTAAATTCTTTGCTGCATCTAGTTTAAGTTTATGTAGTCTCTGTTCCTCTAACACTGAACCCGAAGATGAAGTAACCTTTGTTCCCATTTTAACGTGAATTATGAAGTGTGAAAATTTTGTTGGATCTTAAGTGGATATGATGTGATTGAAGTTGTGGTTTTGAATACAATAGACGTTCCGGGATTTTTACAATCTAAATGATTAGAACCGATAAAAATTTTAACGGGATTTACAAAAATCAATAGAAAAACCGTGATCAGCACAATCTTATCTTCGCACAATCTCCAGCGGCCAATGATTAAATTGATAAAAACAGATAATTTGCAGGCTAGAGGTGAAAGCTGTTTGTTTAAATAGGCTCCACCGAAACTGAAACGGACCTAAAAATACAGATGGGGGGGCCTGATCTAGAACAAAAACATAGTCTAACACAATCCAAAAAACTGAAAAATGACATAAATCATAGTAAATGCGAGCTTTTTGGGCTTCGAAAGAATCCTTAAACCAACTAAAAAGTGGTTACAATCGTAATCCGTCACTGATTTTTCTCCTTTCAAGATTTGAGAGTGTCACGGGGCTGAAACGGACTTACGGATCAGAAGTTATGGTTTGTTTTTAACTAAAACTTTTTCTTCACACAAGATTTTCTAGACAAACGAAGTGGCTTATCTTTTCCCAAAACGCAGTGTCACCATAACGCAGTGACTAAGTTAACCAAAAAGCATTGACAACTAAAAGCAATGACACCAAAACGCAGTGACTTGTGTCAAAACGTGTTATGAAATTTGGGTCAATCGACTATGGAAATTTGAAAAAACGAATTTGAATTTGGAAAAAAAGCAAGGAAATGTGGTCGAAAAAAAAGCAATGATATTCTTCAAAACGCATCCTCAAGAATATTAAAGAATTGACCTAATAGCAAAAATTTAATCATATAGATACAGAAGAAATTAAATAAGTAACAGTAGATTAAAAAACGCAACATTGAACTATGGCAGAGAAGAGTCAAAAACGAAACGGACCGAAATATTTAAGTTTTTTTTCAACAAATATCGACTTTTAATAACCCTTTTTGACCTTTTAACTTGATTTCTCTTGCACATTTAGCTACTTATGTCTAGATCATTGCTAATAACATAAACTATCACACATCTAAGCACAAAAATTTCAGGGTGAATTTTTTTTTTCATATTACACAACCGAATTTGATCTTGTTCTAAAAACACAAAATCAACCACGAATCCACACGTAGCTCTGATGCCAATTGTAGGATCCTGTTAACACTTCACTTCATACAATCGATCACGAATCGAACCAAGAAAATGAGAAAGAGAGTTGAGTTGTTTAGAGAGAGAAAGAGGAGAGAGAAATGAGAGAGAAAAGAGAAAAAGATATTATTAGATATTTTGAACAACTTACTTTTCCAAGTGGAAAAGTTCCTTATATACCCCGACACTCAAAAGTGACGCGCGGGGTATTTAACTAGGACTCGGGCTCGGGTTTTGCTTGGGATTAAACCCATAACATATACAATATTAGATTAACTATCGAGCCCGATTCCCGATATTATCCTATTACAACATTAACTAATTAAAGACCGAAGCTCCATCGTAGAGTGACCGAACTTCCTTGTTCGACTCAATAAATTGAGGCTAACATTGTGATAGCAGACTTAGAAGTATCCCGAGTGGATTTTCATGTGAAGTCTTGCTAGCTTGTTGTTTGGTTTTAGTATTTGAATGTTTTGGATTGAGTTTGGATTATGGACCCCTGTGAGGGCATTTAAAAATTTGTAAGAGATTGTGGATTTTAGTTGCGATTTGGGACATCACTCGAGGTTGTTCGAGGTTGATGGTCTTCATAGCACTTGAAGTTTATGCATTGTAGTTTTCTCTATTTTGTATCTTGTGTTATGATTGATCATTATGTTGCATTCTCGAGTTTTCACCATTGTCGAGGTGTGACATCTGCATAGCTGGTGTACCTGACCCCAGCCTGACTCATCATCTGTGAGAGTTCAACAACCGTCCAAGTAGAGAATCGACAGAAATCACAGGCCATACTATCCAATATCTTTCTCTGCTCACCTAGTGCTCCTCAAATCTCTTGCACATCCTCTTCTACCTTGGCTAACCTCTGAGCCATAGCTCGAGCTGGTTCGGCTTTAGGTGGTGGCGGCTGAGGTGCACGCACGGGTGCTGGAATAGCTGGAGCACCCTCATCAGCTACAGGAGCATCCTTAGCGGCCTCAGGGGCACCAAACGCAGCAACTTGCTGCCTCTCTGGTCCCGGGGCTACCCAAGACCAAGTATCGTCAAGCTTCACGCAGATCTGCAGCCTCACCAACTCAGCCATATCAATAACAGGGAGGTCTCGCACAATTATTGTCAATCACTAGAGCCTCTCCTCAGTAAGTAATCCAAAATGCTCCGCCAAACGGGCAACAAACTGACCCCGGATATCATCGCCCCCTGCTTCCTTCCTGAAGCGAACAACCTCAAATACCTAGCCAACAAATAAAGGACGTTTACTGAGCCAACGTCCATCCCTCTCAAATAAAACAAATCAGTCACGGTCACCTTTTCAGGTGCCTGACTCCTCTCAGCAATGCATAGGCGAAGAGCCGTGGCTTAAAGCTTAGCATACGATCCCTGATAAGGAGTAATAGAGAAGGGGGTGACCCATAAAATCCCCTCGGAAGAAATAACTCTCCAATATAAAAAAAAGAAAAAAGAAAAAAAAATAAAAAAATTATTAGAAAGAATAAAGATAAACAAAAAAAAAGAAAATATAAGAGAAAAAAAAAATAAACGGGAAACAAAGAAGAAAAAAACGAAAAAAATATAAAAAAAACAACGAGGCGAAAAATGCGACTATAAAAAAAAACAAAAAATAAACAAAAAAAGAATAGCCACAAAAATCCCTCACCGCACCCCCCCACCTACTACCGTCCTCCCCCCCCGACCCTCCCACGCCCCCCCCACCTATAGCCCCTCCGCACCCCCGCCTCTCCCCCACCCCTTCCCAAGTCCATCCCTCTCCCAAGGATACACATCTCCACCACTAAAGCCAAGGAGTAATAAGTTTATAAAGGTAAATATGGGTTTTTGTATGGAAAGGCTTACGGTTGATCATTCTACAATCTTTCACCAGAAGTACCACTCCAACAAGGCAGCTGAAGCACACATACATGGCCGTAACGACGGAATAGACATGTGTGTTCGATCACATCCTCATTCGAATTTAACCAACGGTTAGGATGAAGAATGATATAGGGTAGGAACCTTCTAACTTTCACCAAAAGTCGTAAACCAACGAGGAAGCTAAGACATGCATACATGGCCGTAACGACGGAATAGACATACACGCTCGAACAAGTCCTCATTCGGCTAAAACCAGCGGCTAATCATCAAGTGAGAGGGAAGTAAATTATTGTTAAATAAAAATCAAGAAACAAATAGATTAAGACTTAAGATACAAGTTGCTAGACACTTTTTTCCCGACCGTTACCATGATTAAGACACAACTATTTACAACGTCTTGATCATTGATCAAAAACAACAACCTAAGTTGGCGTTCCCGTAACGGTCAACTTCCCAATCATCCCAAAACTTTACATACTCTACAAGGAAAGTGGCGATATCTTCCACTTTGTACAATACTCTACATCATTGATTTTTTGTTGTGCATCAACGAATAATCGATCCTTCTTTAATTCCTTCGGTAGTTGCGAAACGATTATCTTCAAACTTTCTTTCTCTCTCTTTTTTTGTTGCATTTTTCTCATTTTTTTGCTAACTAAAATTCAAATCTCGGTGTAGTTTCACCATCTTCACGATCATAATAATTCCAGATAATTTCTTTGATAGTTCTTTGTTCTTCGGATTCACCATTAATTGTGACGGTAGTAAAATCACATGAGTTTTGACTACTAATATACATTCCCATTTGCAATGTGCAAATTTCCAACCGCACCAATGATAGAAAATGACATAAGACTCGAGAAATACAAACTTTACACTTTAAGCAACTAGCAACTATAAATTAAACTTAATCTAACAAGGTAGGTTAAGGTGTAAGGGTGTAACGAAACAAATAGTTGGTGTAAATGGGAGGTTAACTAACCGGTGTAGTTAGTTAATAAGCAACATGTAAAGGCGATTTGGGTGTAATCCTAGAATGTTTACTTGTCCTATTTTTCACACTAAAATGCTTAAATTATGCTCAAATTTAAAAAAAATTCAAGCATACTTTTGTGAAATTACATGATACATAACCCGCACACAATAACCCTTATTAGATATTGTGAGGATTTAGCCTTTCCGTTTCCAAATATTTTACCCAAATTCCATAAAAATATGAGTGTACCGGTGATGTTGTAGACTTTAGAACTTGGCTTGGTATATCTATTCGAGACCACAATAATTATACAACGTCCTCGTTGTATATATAAAACATTAAATACGGGAATTAAAAAGAATTAAAATGAGAAACTCCCCTGATATTTGCTTGGTAGATTATCCAATTTGTGTTTATGAGCAAGATTGTGTGCTGGAAAAGTGTCTGAATCCTAGCACGAACAACACACACATAGAATTCCAGAAAATATGCATTCCACCAACTTTGTCGATATTTCTTTCACGAGGTCCTGTATAGAATATAAGAAAAACATGTGCATTCCTATCTTGGTATCTACGGTTAATTTAAACTAAACTAAACAAATTAAATACGGGTCAGTTTTGGTGGATACGGCGTATCAGGTTAGTGAATACGCCGTATTCCAGATCTAACAATAATGTTTTTAAAGTATAAAAATAAAGGCTGATAACGTCCAGACAATCAATACGCCATATGGTATGGGGCGGATATGTTGTATTGATGTCTGGGAAGACAGACTCGATAAAATTAAATAACAATTCGGGTTGTCTCTCGGGAAGCACTTTTGTTTACATCGAAGTCTTTAAGTTAGACTTTTCTTCAGCTTCTCTTCATTCTTTGGTGAGCATCACCTTCCATCCTTCGTCCTTTTCTGAAAAATATTTTGATAGATATTGGACATATTATCTTTGTTTCTCTCCCAAATATCATATTCATAACTCCTTATAGCAATATATTCTTCATTGGGTCCAAGCGAGTACTGAATAGCTTCAAACTTTTCTGCTTTGCACCTTCTTTTGTTAGCTTGCTCATTGATAGAATTGGATGTATTGCTATATTTGCGCTTTGTCTGACATTGTGTTTCAATATCGCGTGCTGCATAGGCCTTGAAGAATGAATCAGTAGCAGTGTTGGGCGGGTTTTCATATTTAGATTCCTTCAATTCATTATTGCTCAGAATACTGTTATCCACATATCTCTTATTCCAATTTTCATTCATCCATGAGTGAAATATCACCTTTTGAGTCCTTCCATTCACTTTATTATTGTTTTTGAATGATGTGTTTATGTTTGATAAGAATTCAAGTGGATCAATCCCCCAGTTTTCTCCTTCGTCCAACATTTTATCTTTTCCATCGTTTGATTCGGGATAGAATCTACAGAAGAATTTCTCAACAAGTTCCTCCTAAGTGGTGATTTTTTCACCTCCTTCACTAATCCACCATTCTTTAGCATCATCGGCCAACAAGAGAGGAAAGACTTTCATTCGTAGTTGATGGGAATCCACACCAGGAACGCAGATCAAATCAACCATTTTAAGTACCTTAGCAATGTGATCTACCACGTCTTCATTGTACGTTTCGTGATATATGTTTTTTCTTAATTCCACCAAAAATTCCTTGCTGACTTCAATGTTTATGTCGTTATTGGTGATAGAAAGATTTAATTCAGTTAGAGCTTTTTCCATGTTATCAGATAGAATTGGTTCAACCATGACTTCTTGTAGTTCCTTTTTCAATCAACTAGCTCTGATAAGTTCTTCCTGTAACAAAGGTAAAAATATCAACAGGATTTCCTCTAAAGAAAGGTAGAAATTTTTTTTGGCACGAAAGTCAAATAGGAAAACTTAGAAACTGTTTCTGTTCCAGATGATCGATACGCCGTATCCAATGGAAGTGGATACGCCATATTAATCAGTTGGGTGAATACGCTGTATTGGACAGAAAGTTGGATACGCCATATCCGATGGAAGTGGATACGCCGTATTCAGCTATCAACCAGAACAGTGTATTAAGAAAAACAATTTAAATAAGCAAACAATTAAACACACAAATATACAAGCAAACAATTAAAGATAAATATACAAAATTTATAGAATATACACTATTCTAAATTACACTAATCCTAAGGGTTAGATATAATCTATTGTTAAAAACCAAAATATCAAATAAAAATCAAGATTAATTTTCACTCCCCGGCAACGGCGCTAAAAACTTGATGTGTCGTTGTGTGGTGTATATTTTATTGATTCAAGTTTTAAATTTATATTTTGCCAACTAAACCAAAAACAACACTTTAACGGGCAGTGTACCCGATCGGTAGTAGTTTTGTGGTAAGTAGGGTGTCGAACACTTGAAGCGAGGTTAAATCTATCAATTTAATTAATATCTTGGTTATCTAATCTATGTTAATTCTATTCTAAACCTATGTCAGTCTAAATCCTAATTCTAACGGGAAAAGGAGGTTTTCAGCCTGAGAGACTGGCACGGTTTGGTTGGTGACTACAATCAATTCAAGTCACTTTAACCCACGCAAGCTAATTAACCAAAGATAAAAGAGCGATTGAGGCAAATATAAGAAAATTGTATTAACCATTATTAATCTGATTAGAATGTTGGTTTGTTTATTAAGTGTAATAATTTCTTCTCTCGAGGTGGCATATCATTCTTAAGACTTAGGCGTTACATCATCCTAAGACCTAGACACATTAAGCCTGTCACAATTAAAGCATCCGCATAAAACATCCTTATTTGTTGATTATAATCTATCTTAGGGATTAAAGCAATGGTGATCTTATTAAACCCTAGCTCATAGAGACTTTACCCACTTACCGCTTAATGGTAATTTATACACTAGTAGTCCACTTGTTCAACTATCCAATGGAATCAGAACGTTACTTGTTGAATTATCTAGGTCACCTGCTAGTCAACACGATCAATAAACCATTGGCAATATCCAATTAACTAGTTAAGCCCGAAGCGTATCCTAGACACAGACTTAGAGACAATAATTGTGTAACTATGAATTTCTAGATGTAAAATTACTATATGAGACTACCAGACTCTAGATTTACTTGTTATGTATCAACTAGATCCATTGAATATAGTTTGCATACAATAGCGCGTAAACACTATAAATTGATAAATATAAACAAGCATTCAACGATAAATCAAGAAACCAAGATAAACAAATACCAAACTTCAGATCTTTATAATAATGGTTAATACCCGAAGGTATTGAGCCTTCAAACTTCAAAATAAATACAAAACCAATATTCTAGCCAAGGTAAACAACCGAGTTAACGATGATTATCAAAACATCATAAAAAATTACTAAAGTATAGGAAATTACACGTTTCTTCTAAGGAAATGAAAACGATGCTCGACCTCTACTCCTCTTTTTCTCCTTGAAAAAATCAACTTTTATGGTTAGGTATCGAGATATGATTGAGCACACGTAAGAACTCATTTTTGCGTTTTCTATTTATAAGGTCTGGAATCGGTTCGAACTGCATATCCAAGTATTGGATAATGGCGTATGGGATTTTCCTTGGAGTAGGACCACCATTGATATCATTCATAAATAGTTCAACTAAAACTATATCTTGAATATGGCAATTGATCTCTCTATACGACATAATTACGCTTTGATCCCATCGTGTGGTCTTTGGTGAGTGCAGGCACGGATACGCCGTATCTTCTTTGATGGATACGGCGTATTGGTCTTCAGAATAGTAATCTTCAAAATATCCTCATTTAAGCTCCAGAATGCGCGCCTTTTGCTAACTATCACCAATTACTCCATAATTATTTCAATTCTCAAATATAAATGATTAAGTAACAATTCTTTGCAATAACTATACAAAATGGGTTAATAACATAAGATAAATGACGCTATAAAATAGACATTATTTGATGTCATCATTGTATCATGCCTACTACTAGTCCTAGGCAACTTAGTCACAAAATCCATAGCTATCCCTTCCCATTTCCACTCGGGAATCTCAGGTTGCTGCAGCAAGCCAGATGGTCTCTGATGCTCAGCTTTAACCTTTAAACAAGTCAAACACTTACTCACATACATAGCTATGTCTTTCTTCATACCCGACCACCAATACCTATCTCTAAGGTCATAATACATCTTATCAGCTCTAGGGTGTACAGAGTACTTTGACTTATGGGCTTCGTCCATTATCAAGGTTCTCACATCACCCTTCAAAGGAACCCATATTCGATCAAGGTAATACAACGCTCTATCACTCCTAAGCTCAATCATCTCATCTATTCCTCTCTGCAACCCTACAGACGCCTCCTTCTGAGCCGCTATTATCCTATCCTTGATACTCGACTAAAGGGTCATATTCATAGCTCTAACTCTCTTAGGTTTTACTCTCTCCTTCCTACTTAAAGCATCAGCCACCACATTCTCCTTACCAAGATGGTAGCGAATTTCACAGTCATAATCACTAAACAACTTAATCTAGCGACGCTGTCGCATTTTTAATTCTTTCTGACTAAAGATATGCTGGAGGCTCTTATGATCCATATATATGACACTCTTTGTCCCATACAAATAATGTCTCCAAATATTAAGTGCAAACACAACCACACCCAACTCTAAATCATGGGTGGTATAATTCTTCTCATGAATTTTCACCTGCCTAGACGCATCACCTTACCTCTTTGCATCAACACACATCCTAATCCTAGGCTTGATGCATCACAATACACCACAAAATCTTTTGGTCTACCGGGGAGAGCTAGAACAGGTGCATTACACAACTTATCCTTCAAAGTTTAAAATGCATTATCTTGTTCCTCACCCCAGTCAAAAGTCTTACTTTTCTGAGTCAAGACAGTAAGCAGCTTAGCTATCTTAGAAAAGTCCTTAATGAATCGACGATAGTATCCTGCCAATCCTAAGAACGAACGAACCTCAGACGGAGTTCTAGGGGCTTTCCAATTCTTAACAACTTCAATCTTACTAGGGTCTACATGAATCCCATCACCATTAATCACATGCTTAAGAAACTATACTTCTCGCAACAAGAATTCACACTTAGAAAACTTAGCATACAATTTCTCTTCCTTGAGCAATTCTAATACCAATCCTAAATGCTCCTCATGCTCCTCCCGAGTCTTAGAGTAAATCAAGACATCATCAATAAGCACTATCACAAACTTGTCTAGATACGGCCTACATACTTAGTTCATTAGATCCATAAATACCGCCGGTGCGTTAGTCAAACCAAAGGGCATTACTGTGAACTCGAAATGTCTATAACGAGTTCTAAACACGGTCTTTGTAATTTCATCCTCGTGCACTCTCAGCTGATGATACCCGGACCTAAGGTCTATCTTAGAGAAGTATTGTGATCCTTGAAGGTGGTCAAATAAGTCGTCTATCCTAGAGAGTGGATAACGATTATTAATGGTCAACTTATTCAACTCTCTATAATCAATACACATCCTAAAGGATCCATCCTTTTTCTTAATGAACAATACCGACGCTCCCCAAGGCGATGAGCATGGTCGAATGAAACCTTTGTCTTGGAGTTCTTTGAGTTGTCTCGACAACTCCTCTAATTTAGAAGGTGTCAAACAATAAGGAGACTTTACAACCGGCGTTGCACTAGGGATTAACTCAAATCGAAACTCAATTTCCTGAACAAGCGACAATCCAGATAGGTTATCCGGGAATACCTCGGGAAAATCTCTCACTACTACTATCTCTTCTTTTTCCTTCTCTTTAGCCTTAGCACTTATTAACTGCCTCATTTTTTCGTTCGGTTTCTCTCCTAGTACTCTAAGCACCTTGCCATCCAGTAGCGGTATCCTAACTATTTTCTCATGACAAATTATCTCAGCCTTATGGTCAGACAACCAATCCATTCCTATGATTACATCAAAGCTCTCGCTTCCAAAGGGTATCAAGTTAATGTCAAATACGTGACCTTCTATTTCTAGACTGCACCCCCTAATAACCTTATCAATATCTACTAGCTTCCCGCTAGCTATCTCAATTTCATAACTAAAGCCTAAATCACTAGGCTTTATGCCTAATAGAGGTATAAAGGTAGTGGAAACAAAACTATAGTCGGCACCAGAGTCAAATAAGGTAGTGGCATAGTGATCGTTTAGAGTAAACGTAACCGTTATGATGTTCGGGTCATGGCAAGCCTCCTCTGCTCCCTACATGAATGCCCTACCCCTATCTTGGTTCCCTTGGTTCCCACGACCCTAACCCCCGTTATTAGCAACAACTTGGTTTGGATGGTTTCCTCCTGGTCCTTGTGCTCTATTTAATCTAGGACATGTCGGTTTGAGATGGTCGGTACTTCCACATTCATAGCATGCTTCACGAGCAGGTGTTGGGTTCCTTACATTTACCGGGTTCACATTCCTAGGCACAACTCTACAATCCTTTGCAAAATGACCCAGGCGATTACAATTGAAGCATGAACGATAAGGCCCTCCGGGTGCATGGTAGGAGTTGAAGGTGGTACACTTGGGCCAAGCACCCGTATTCTCTCTTCCTACAGGGTTTGCGGTTGTACCAAAAGCATTTCTAGTCCTAGTCCTCTTTGTGGCAACCGTAGAAGGGGGGATGAATACGTTTCCTTTTAAAAACTTTATATCTTTTGTATCAATTATTAAATCACTCTCTGCCAGTGGTTCCATAAATATATGGGGGTCGCCTAGTACATCAGGGGGCCGCCCTATTTAAAGGGACCGCCTCCAGAAGAGGTTTTCGGACTAGATCATTTGTATCAAATCACCAATCAAGTTTGACACAATATGAGAAGTTTTGATAATGGATTTACAATAACTAGTGCATATTCTACTAATATATCCACATTCACAATGTTTAGTACAAAGAGCTACACAACCATGACTAACACAACATAGACAACAATTCACACAATCATAAGCACAATGCAAGTGTAATAGTAAAGCGATAAATGTAAAGACATAAGTAAAGAGAAAGATAAAAGAAAATTTGAACCAACACGATGATTTATAGTTTGGTCACGAAGCTCCTCTTTGCCCTACTTTACTCCTCGAGTATCCAACTCGAGAGTTACTTTACTAATCAACAAGCTTCCTTTCGGCGGTGGATAACCTATGTACCAATGTTATTTATTTTCTGGCTAACTAAGCTAGATGTTGGAACCTCTTCTTCGGGTTACAACCAAAACTGTTATGTTTATGGCCAAAACATAAACAACCTTGTGTTTTATGTCCTAAACACATATATGCGTCGCTTACATTATTTTTCGAAACTAAGTTGATGTCGAGTCTAATCTTTGATTAGAACCAAATCTACCACTACAGTAATGTATTTTAAGGACCAAAATACTAATCAACCCACAATATAACCCATCAAATATATACATCGTTTAGTTCTACCACAATACTAAAGATGTGGAAGCCTTGGACTCGATTATATGTAACAAATTATTCAAATGGACTAACTTGGAATACATAACTTCAGATTTTGAAGTTGAATGAAGTTCTCTCTCTTGCACTTGACGGGAAGGAAGGAAGAGTTGTTAGATTAGATATCATTTAAATAAGATTTATTAATCATGTTAATTGATCAAAATATTTAAGAGATTTAGTGAGATTCTAGAAAGAGAAAGAAATGAAGAGGAAATTCGTTGCAAATAAGTGTTGTAAAAATATTTGAGGTGACCCACTATTTATAGGAGACTAAAAAAACAACCTGTCAGGAAAGGCGGTTACCATATTTATTAGGGCGCCGGATAATTTAGGGGCCATCCGACCTATTTAAGGGATCCACCCGACAGACGCTACGACAGACGCTCCTGTTTTTGTCTTTTTGTGGTGACAAACTTGTGTGGTGAAAGTTTAACATGTTTTGGGGGGAAAAGAACCAGATTTTGAATTTTGAAATAATTACCACATAAAACATTTCTTTATAAGTAAAAAAAATAATTTGTCTAAATAATTTTTGAGAAATAGTTTTCTTATATTTACAAAAATATAAATTTTAAGACAAAAACTTATTTCTTTGATCATCTTACAAGTTTAATGTTGTTTGTACACATCTTACGTGATTTACGTTGGGTGCAAGCACATGTAGATGTTGATGTAGACTTGAGACGTCGAGAGATGTGGATGCAAGTATGCATTGATAATTTGTGATTACGAGTAACTTGCGCACTTTACGTTACGTATTACAAATCACATGTTTGTCATCACCAAAACATAAAGAGATCGTATAGATTAAATATCGTAATATTTGCACTAACAATCTCCCCCTTTTTGATGATGACAAACTATGTAAACTATAACACATAGTAAAGTTTAAAAGTTACTCGTTTACACTCCCTTCTCCTCCTTTTGTCGAAGCAAAAAGGTATTATGTGGATATGAGAAGATGGTATGTGCTCCAGGTATATACGTTGGAGGAATGAGAAGAAGATAGGTGCTCCGAGTATATAGGTTTGAGGAGAAGATGATTGTGTGTTTCTTGGATAGTTTAGAAAAGGTCATGAGAGGTGAGAAGTAGGCAAGACAAGAGGGTAGATACTTCGAGTGTATAGGTTGAAGGAATGAGTAAAAGGTAGGTGATCCAAGTATATTGGTTGGAGGAATGAGAAGACAACATGAGAAATATGGTTGAGGTGGCTTTGAAGTGGAGGAGGTGAAGTATTTGGAGTACTAATGAACCCTTCATTTTATTTGACAATCCTCGATCCTATCTTCCTATAAAGGTGAGCTTGCATCATCCTAGTGAAGTCTTCTATCATCACGATTTCACCAAATCCATGCTATTTACCCACATATCTCCTAGCCCCCCTTGCTCATTGCGTCCCCATGATAATTACGTTCCTTGTATATTGACTATAACGAATCCATAAATAAATTACCATCGATGCTTGAGAAGTTTGATGCAATTTAAATGAGTATAACGCTTGCAAGAATTCCCCCTTGGTGTATGCTCCCCCTTGTTTGGGGCACCAAGGAATCAAGATATGGATGTGTGCTACAAAACAAAGTTAGTAGAGAAGTGCACATATATATATAGCAAGATATTAGCGGGGAACTAGACATGCATTTTAGGTGTTAGTATTCTAGAGTATGACACTTTAAAAGAAAGTTAGAAGCTAGACACATGCAAACATTATTTTAAAAACAACAATCTAAATGATATAATTAAAAGACTCAAGACGTATGTTTACGGAGAAAGATTAGACCGACTTTTAATAAACGAGAATGGGATTCGTTTATTGATTGACACAAAAATATTATAAGAATGACCTTTTTAAAAGTAGACGAATGACACTTAATATCTTGGCAAAATATGTAAAAATATATACTTTAAAATAATAAAAAGAAAAATAAGACGAGGATGGAGACGATGTGCTCTTGGATAAAAATGATTCCATAGAGCCAAAAAGTGATAAAGGATGAGCGATACTAAAGAAGGAACGTGTTGACGAGAGGTTGATAGAAAAGATTGATATATCATTTGCACTAACAATTGATGTGCATATGATCCTATCGAGACAAAAGTGGATGATTGGGAATTCAAAGGTTTGTTTGGTGTTTTGTTGGTTGACAATGTTGAGGAACAAAGGTGGGATGTGAAATGAGGTAGTTCTTTCATGGTGGAAGAATAATGAGAGACTCAACAATGTGGTGACTCAATAACACTTGAAGATTGAATATCTTCTTTATGTTCTTCACTTTCTAAAAAGTGGAAAGTTTTGCGAAGGAGTGACATTTGCATTTCGCAAATTACTTAAATATTTTGGATGAAATAATTAAGTTGTCAAGGGATATAGGAGGAATTCTAATAGTAACAAGACTATTAGAAGAGAGAAGAAACGTTTAGAAGTGAGAAGAAACGTTAGAGATGAGGAGACTTATTAGAAGTGAAAAGGAACGTTTAGAAGTGAGAAGAAACTTTAGAAGTAGAAAGACTATTAGAAGTGAAACGACTACTAGAAGAGAGAAGAAACGTTTAGGAGTGAGAAGAATCGTCTATGAATTGAGACAAGACGTATGCGAGATGTGAGGACCAAGGTTTGTATGTGAGGGGATTTATTGTGAAGTGATGGATTGTAAGTCTATCGATTGTAAGGAATGTGTTTGATAATGAGACGCATTTCATTATGAAATTCACTTGACTCTTGAAAACATAAGCAACGATGCTTATGAGTGTTGGGATATGAGGATGACCCATTGATCTATAGAGAGATATTGGGTATAGGTTTGGGTGTGGAGTAGACGTCAACTCGTAGCAGAAGAGAAAAAGTGTTAGGTTATGAAAAGAAATGAATGTTATTACAAGCTGCTGCCGGCGGTCCCAGATATATCTAGGGGCAGCCAGAATAGATCTGGGGGCCGCCGGACCGCCAACAGGAGGGATGTTTTGGGGAAATTTACAAATTTTTATCGAAAAGAGTGACATTTTAATTAGCATTTTGCTAATTAAAAATACTTAAAGTACTTCTAATGAAGTAGTTAAGTTGTCACGACACGAAATGGAACACGAACTAGAATCAAGACTAAAAGAAAAGAAGAGAACAATTTAAGAAATGTGTTCCATCATTCCTAAACCTTAATGAAGATAATTTAACGAATCACGCTTGAGGGGTAAAGAAAGAATGTCGACGATGTTATCTTCAGACGCAGCCTTTTCCATAGAGTTGTTTCCTTTTGGTGACGTATCTTCGGTGTGTTTCATACGTGAAAATAATAATAATAATAATAAGAATAATAATAATAATAATAATAAAGAAGAAAACAAACAAAGATAGAGACAACGAGCTTGACAATGTCAAGACGGATGGTTGTTAGCGTACGATAAACTATACTCAAAAAGTTATGTAGCTCTTCCTGAGTATTGCGAATGTTCATAGAACAATCACACGACGAGGTATACGGTTGTCTTTAAGGAGGTAGCAAAAATAGTAGAGGAAAGAGATTAGCCATCTCTATGGTTGAAGAGGTGTGGTTGAGTGAGAAGGAAGAGATGTGATCGAAAGACAAAGAGTGTTTTCGTCGAAGAGAGATAATGTTTTCGTCGAATAAAAAAAATGTTTTCATCAGAGAGAAAGGATGTTTTCGTTGAAGTGAAAGAATGTTTCGTCGAAGAGAAAGAATGTTTTCGTCTAAGAGAAAAGAATGTTTTTGTCGAAGAGAAAGAACGTTTCTTCGAAGAGAAAGAATGTTTTGTCAAAGAGAAAGAATATTTTCGTCGAAGAGAAAAGAATGTTTTCATCAAAGAGAAAGAATGTTTTCGTAGAAGAGAAAGATGTTTTTGTCGAAGAGAAAAGGAGTTGTCGTCAAAAAGAAAAGGAGAGTGTTTTAACTTAAGTAGTTACGAGGCTTGAATATGGATTTTCGGATATGACCTTTAACGTTTGCGATCACAAGTTAAAGATACTTGAATATTTTGGATGAAATATTTAAGTTGTCAAACCTACTAGGAGGTGGATTAGATTTGAATCTAACCTTCCCTTGACGAAAGAGTGGATCATTTAGAAGAAGGCGAGATGACGATTAAGGGAATGTGTAAGTGAAGACTCTAGAAGATATAAAACCGTTTTATGACTCTTTTGACTTTTTAGATTTGTGACACATACACGAAGAATGCAAGTTTATCTAAGCATGCATCAACACAATAATCAACAAGATTAATGTGTAAGACTATATGACATCTAAACGTTACTTGTCATATATTAAACTGACATAATGTAGGTGCACAATTAACACGTAAGTCATGTAAATGACGCATACAAAACATGTTAGTTTAATTCCAATCGTCATGTAAAACATGTTAGCATTTAGCATTTAGGAGCATGTGTTATTTAGATAAACTAAGAAATATTTTATCTAAATTGCTAGAAAAAGACAAACGCCTTTATAGAATACATGCATTCAATAGCTAAGCAAATAAATATCGAGCATCTATATAAACATAAAGGCATATATTTGCATTACATGGGAGCAAGTTATCATCTTGAAACTTCAAAACACATACATGAGGTGCAAGTAGTCTAGATTGACTAAGGAGAAACCTAATTTCTACTTGCTTAGTGTGCACTCCTAATGAGATACAATGTCTATCAATGTAGACTATCATTAGGCATATTTAAGAAGAGCCATTTAATCAAATTAGAGAATGAATATGAGACTATCACTAGTGGTGCTCAATTCAGGCTAAACACGACAATTTTTATGGGTTATACCACGAACCCAACTTCACTCTTGGAAGCAATTCAACCGTTAGTTCAAATTGAATCTCTAGTGCAATAGGTTCTCCAGTAGTCATTCTCATGTTAAACAAAATAGAATTCCTATATTAGCCTAATGAAGTGTAGCAAAGATAAAATTTATATTATCTTTTCATAAAGGGCCTAACATGACTCAACTAACATGCTTTAATTTCGGTTCGCATAATCCTAATCAAAATGTGTGGAATTCTAAGGTTAAATGAGAGAGCAAGCAAGTTGTTATATGTATAAGAGAGAATGAGTCACTGATTCGTCTGAAAACGAGTCGAATATATTATAAGTATTTCCCGTATAGATAAAATAATCACTTGAGGGCAAGCAAAAATCTATCTTCCGAGTGTCGTATCCACGGCGAGAATTGAATTGAGATTCACGAAAGTGTTCAAAATTGGATGCTTGATTATCAAAGATTTTTGGTTTTGATTTTAAAACTAATGAATTATACTACGAGAATATAAACGAAAGATCTAAGATATAAAAACGAATATACTTGCCAAATGAGGTATTAGGATCTTTAAGTGTGAACTAAGCTCAAACCAATGAACCAATATCCGTCTAATAAATCATTTTCTCAGAACGTTGGTTTATTTTGAAAACATTTTTTCATCAAGATATTGATTACTAAATTTGTGCCTAATTACTCTTACGATTTTTGCCCGTTCGAATAACCAAAACAGAAATCTAAACAATCTATAAATTATTAATTGATAATCACCTTTTTATGTCCACACTTAATTCACCAAACACAACTCACTTAGCAAGCATAACAAATCTACTCACTAATTATAATACTCAAATAAGCAATAATCAGCATAATACTAAATTAAACTACTAGAAAGATATTAGAATAGAGAAAGAAGGTAGAACCGAATAGATCAGTTGAACTGAGGGAACGTTGAAGGTAGGGGAGCGATGTTGGGAGCCGGTTATGTGGAGGGTGGACACGGCTTTATTGGCAGGGGTGGGAATTACGATGAGAGGGGATTTTATTGGAAATCAGTTAGGTCGGTACGATCAATAATAGTTAGGTAATGGAGTGTGGGGGAGGGATATATAGGTTGAATTTGTGAGTGTTGGGGGCGGGAAGCGCTTTTGGACATTTGGTGGATGGTCGTGTGGGGTTGAGGGTAAGTAGCAATATGTTTGGGGACGGGGGTTGGTACTTGTTTTTTTTTAGGTGGCTGCCAGTGTGTACGTATACTATGGTTGGTAGGGTCGCTGGTTTTAGTGTCATGGGGGTTGGTAAAGGGGAGCTTGGTGGAGAGGGGGATTTTTGAACTATGGAATTAGTGGGTTGGGTAGGGGTGGTTATTGTTAGTACTATAGGGGTAGGGGTGATTGTCCGTCTTCTAGAGCGGGGGGGGAGGGGGGGAGGTGGTGTTAGTTGGTGACGCGGTTCAGCGATAATTGGAGTTGTGTCAATGATTGGGGTGGGAGTACGGGCGGATTTGATTTGTGGTAATGTGCGGCGTGAATACTTGTGTGGGGTTGTGGGGGTTTGACCGCAAGCGACACTGGGTTTTGAGGCTGGAGTCAGAATCGATAGGATGTGGATAAGTTGGGTTATTTTGGATTGAATGGTCTCCTGTCGATACGTCGGAGAGAAGCGAGGAGGGGTTGGGGCCTATCAACTTTTGAGGGAAAGGAATCACCCCCACAACCATATTTTCCACTATTATTTCGGGAGATGGTGTTGTTATTAGGTTTTTTATTACAGAGAAACTCCTATATATGTTAGATAAGTGGTTCTCCGGTTTATTGACGGTGGTTCTTGAAGATTTTCCTTTCAAAAATGGACATCCAAGTCTTGTTATCAAGTTGGAGTACTTATCCGAGTTTTTTCTCGATAGAAATTCATAAGTCTAGGTCAATCCTACTTTGGAGTATGTTAAGGTTTTCGCCATGTATAATTTGACCATAGCTAATAACACAACAATATTGGTAAAAACACTTTAGACTCAATGAAATCATCTTCATTGCAAGTACGTCGAATTGCAATTTCGATGACTAATTTGTTAATCTTGCAATCGACTTAGTGATTTATGTATCATTAACCAGAGGGGTTATTTAAACATGGTAGACCTAGGGATTATATCTATTGTCATTTCGAATCTGATATTTCCGTGATCTAGATATAAATCCTAATCTCGATTTCATGTTCATATTCCAAATTTGTAATTGGATTGAATAATGAGATTGATTATAGTTTGAATAATAATCATCATCATATTCAAAATCCCCTTACGATCACCTATTAAAAGAAAGCACAAAAATGGTTTGTGGAATATGTTCAATTCTCCTAATTCTAACCTTAGATGGTTTAAAGGTTTCATTTGGTAAAAGAAGAAATATTATGCCTATTTGATAAAGTAAGCACGAGCAAAAGGACGGAAGAGTTTTGATGGGAAAATTTAGTTTGAGTTTTAGTTGTGCTTTTGATTTGTTTGAGCCAAAATGTTACATTGTTGTGCGGTATTTATGCTCATGTTGAGCTTTTCGGAAGAGATGGACAAACTTTACCAATTACAGTGCAAGGGTATATTACTTGAATATTTTAGACAAGTACATTTCAAGTAGTAATCCTAATTCATTTGTATTTTATGCATTAGATTTGCCAAATATTTGGGCAACACAACTATTAGACAAGTGACTCAATATGGAATCAATGCTACACAAGTTGTGAGTTTATGATCCAATGGGGGGGGGCATATTTTTTATCGTCTTAGGAAGAGGATGTCGCGTTTATTTTTTTATCAAATCAAAGTGTGATTGGTATGTAGGTTTAAGATAAATATCTCTCTGATATATTTGATATTATCTTTAATGCTAGACAAATACAAAATCTGGGAGTTCTTATCCATAACTCGGGAAAACTTGTCAATTAGATTCGTAATAATATTCAAATCATAGTTTGAATATTGTGTTGATATATATTCCGAAATCTTTCTTTGACCCTCAACGAACACGCTTTTTTAAAGAAGACAAATAAAAGATTTTCATAGTGTGTTCCATTAAATCCTTAAGACTAGTTGTAAGAAGTGTGAGGTTTGATGAATAAATGACAACATGTTACTTTTCGTTTTTTACTTCTGGAATGTTCATAGTTTTGCTTGTGCGACAAAATTATTTGTGTTTGTTATGCATTGTTGCTAAGTTTTTGACACAATCTTTTTGTGTATGAATGAATTTTTTACCCCATTTTAATACAACACACATCTTGTAAAATACTTATGTTTATAAAAAGAATATAATTATGGTGGTGTGTATGTTTAGTAGAACAATGCAAAAGCACAAGCAAAGGTTTAACAAAAAATACAATTTCTTTTAATAAATTCTAATGTATTAATACGATATTTTCTTTTTGTTTAACCAACCCAAGCGTTCAATACAAACAGACGATCGAAAAAAATTTAGACATCTTGTTGGAAGAGAGTTCCAATGTGTTAGAAATATTTTAGTTCGGATTTTAAACATATGATCTTTTTCTAGGACATTATTTTTTCCACCACTCTTGACAAATTATTTTAACTCCTTGTTTCTAAATGGGTTACTAAACTCAAAATTATTACAAGATGTTTATGTAACACTTGTAAATATGGATCTATGCCTATTATGCAATGCAATAACAAATTATAATAATAAACAATTTTTGCCAAACTTAAATAGCAAAGGAATCTAACTAATTCCTATTAGGGCATAATACGGAAATCTCCAGTAACATACCAAATTTTTTTAAAGCTTCATGACCCACATGTGTTTAGATATATTAATTAGCTTCAATTACAAATAGTAATGATTACTCTATTTAATATCTATTATTAACCAAGTTGAAACAAAAGTTAACAACATAATACTAACATACACATAAGGGATATTTCATCGTCGTTTTGTGTATTAGATATAACGAATTGTATCATAGAGTGGGATTTTATTTGGGAAAACAAATTTAGTTTCCTCCTCATTTTATAAATTAATCAAGATCAATGTTTTCATGGTTAAGTTGATAGAAATGCTCGACTTGAAGAAAAGGTTAAACTACAAGTTTTTACGTCAAACCGAAAACATTATAGTTTTGACCACTATTGTAGTATTTTTGCATTTCTGAATTACTTAAGTTTTAGCAATAAAATTGAAGTATTTTTAAATGGGAAATAGATCAATTATCTTCGAAAATGGCGGGGGGGTGGGACGACTTCTACGGACTTACGGGTTGGATTTTTATATGATTTTTTGAGTGGGCCAAATATTGACGACAAACAAACAGGCGGTCCCCATAATAAAGTGTTGACAGCCCCCAGAATTTTTTGGAGGCCGCTCCCCCGCGGCGTCGAACATTTATGGGACCGCCAACAAAGACCTCAAAACACGTTTTTTTGTTCAAAATCATTTTGTAACTTATTTGTAGAACATAAGACTTTAAAAACTTGTTCCAGCACATAAATTTCGTGTTTTAGACATCATTTCTACTCTTACGACTTAGACATTCATTAGTTGACACTTCCAAGTCTTCTTGAGGAAAAATTTTCCTTCAAGCTATGTATAGAAGTTATTTAATAACAAAAATAGTTATGAATAAAACAACACAAATCACTTTCCATATGTAGTCCCCATTCCCTGGGTCTATATTTGATACATGGATCAGTACTCTATTTTAAAAACCCATTTTTTTGAGAATAGAGCGACATGGGCTATGATCCAATTGTGGAAAATGATTAGAGGGGGGGGGGGGGGGGGTGAATACGTTTCCTTTTAAAAAGTTTATATCTTTTGTATCAATTATTAAATCACTCTTTGCCGGCGGTCCCAGAAATATATGAGGGCCCGCCCGCCTAATAGTAACATCAGGGGGCCGCCCTATTTAAAGGTGGGCCGCCCTCAGCAAGAGCGGTTTTCGGACACTAAGACATTTGTATCAAGTCACCAATCAAGTTTGATGCAATATAAGAAGTGTCGATAATAGATTTACAATAACTCTAATGCATATTCTACACTTATCCACACGCACAACTGTTTACTACTAAGAGCTACAAAACCATGACTAACCAACATAGACAAACAATTCACATCTTTCATAAAGCACAATGCAAGTGTAATAGTGTTTTTTAAAGCGGGCTAATTGTTAAAGACGTATAGTAAAGACAAAGAAAGGTAAAAAGAAAATGCAAACCGAACGATGATTTATAGTGTTCGGTCTATGAAGGTCCTCTTGCCCTACTCCACTCCTCGAGGGTATTCCAACTTGAGAGTTACTTTACTAATCCAAAAGCTCACTTTTCGGACGGAGGAAACCTTGTACCAATGCTTAACATTATTTTCCGGAACTAAGCTAGATGTCGAGTTCTTCTTCGGGTACAACCAAACCCGTTATGTTTTATGGCCCAACATAACAAGGAATAAGTTTGAATCACTTGTAAACAAATGCTTAAGATTAAATGATCAAAGGAATGGAAGGGATTTATAAACTGATTTAGAACAGAAAGAAAGTGTGCGCAAAAGGTAAGAAAATCAGTGGGGAATAGTCTAGTATTTATAGGCCAGCTGAGCTGGATTTTTTTCTGGGCGGTTGATATGTGTGAAAACACATATCCGTTTTACGTCAAAAATGGCCCTAAAAAGACAAATTTGTGCTTAAAATGCTTGAATATTGCTTGTTTTGTCTTTGTGATTGTGTAGGTACGGATATTGCAAAAATCTTAAGAAAACGGTCAAAACCGGACAATCACGAACATGGGAATGGAAGAGCACACAAAGAGCCAGGAGAATGCTATCAAAAGTCAACAGTGGTCAACTCAAGTCAACCTTCAGTCAAACATGGTCAACACAAAAAGATAAAATCCAAAATTACCAAATCAGTCCCTCATATTTACCAAATTGCAAAAATGATCCCCTAAACCCTAACAGTGTTAACTCTTTTCATATAAAAGAGTTAACACCCGTTAACTTGTTACACCATGGCCCATTTCCTTATAACCAACACCCGGCCCAAAATCCTTAATAAAGCCCAAGTCAAGCCCCGGGTCAAACACAAATCAAACACCCCTTATAAGTAAAAATGGGCGCCAAAAGTTGTTTTACTGTTCATCTCCTTCTTCCCCATTTACCTCTATGATAAAAACAAAGGGAAAAGTTAAATTGACAGTGTGGTTGGGTAATTTGAGTGCTAAGTTTTGACGTGGCAAAGTAATACATCACCAAGCATTCTCATTGGTCCAAGCCAACTTAAGAGGATCGTGGATAAGTGAAGAAACACAAAGGGAATGAAATTTCTACACTAATCCTGTCACGAAAGAAGCACAGGAGTGTCACATCACGGATTGCCACGCTGGCAATCCGTGTGAGCTAAGATTTGATCTAACGGACCCCAATTGAGATCCAATCATTGGAAGAAATGGAGGGACAGGATTCAAGGGAGCGTGTGAAGGACTTGACACCTAGAGCATTCTCCTGGAAGCTATAAATAGAGAGCTCATCTCCTCACTCTCACATCTTTTAACTTCTACATCTTCTTCTTTCCTGCATTTTTAGTTAAAAGTTTTTTAAGTTTCAATGTAATTTTCTTTTAAAAAGTTCTTGTAATTTCCTCTTGTCAAGTATTGTAATCCGTTTTTAATCATTAATAAAATCATCATTTAGTTTTTATAATCTGTTTTTCACTTATAAGCTCTTAATACTATCAAATGTGTATGCTACTGTTTCATAAGCTCATAATAAGCTCATTCTAGCTCATCCAAGTCTATAAGCTTGGATTTGAGCTTTAATAAGTACCTAATCTGTTGTAACCTTAAAATCAGTTGTAATACCTTTGCTTAATGGAATTTGAACTTAAGGAAGATGAGTTTAAAATGGAAGAGCTCATATGAACTTATACTGGCTTATTTACAATAAGCCAAAGCTTGTAGATAGCTCAATTAAGCCTATTAATGCCTTTGTTTAGCTAAGACATAAGTAAGTTCACTTTACAATTCAAGTTTTCTAAGTTTAATTCTGTTTTTACTTATTTGCTTAATTTGCTTATTTAGTTGCTTATTTGTTGTCTTAATTTGTCTAAAAATGCTAAATATACTTGTTATTTGCTTATTATGCTTAGTCATTAGTCTAATATCTTAGTTTCCTAATCTGTCATAAAATCATAAAAACATAAAAACCAAAAAAATATTAGATTAGTTTTAAGATCTTAGTATCTGGCTTATCTAAGTGTTAGAATAAGAGTAGTTATAAGTTGTTTATAATCTGGTTATTAAGCTTTGTCCATTAGTTTTCAAATTAGCAAGTTTAAATGGATTTTAAGGTAGTTAAAGGGGTGTTTGGGACTAGCAGTACTAACATGTATTAGGTACTAATGCTTTAACCCTTTGTCCTTTGTTTTGGTTTTGAATCATTTAAAGGGGTTTAAAAGTGCACGTTTAGAGAGTTCTATTAGGACTAGTTAAGGTTTCATAAGTTTTTTAGTTGTTAATTGAATCTGTGTTCATTAAGTCCTTCATTAGTTTCATTTTAAGCTCAGTAGAATTAAGCTAATCTAATTCACCTACTTAAGTCTACTTAGGTGTTTTTATCAGTGGTAGAAATCAGAATGAGGTCTGCTTTAAAGATTTTGTGCTTTAATCACTTTTGTGTCATTTGCATCATATAGGGAAAAACATATTAAAGTCATTTTCTAGCTTCTTTTTAAGTAGGTTAAAATAGTTGTTAGGTTTTCATTTTCAGCAATAAAGTAGCTTTATATATGCATAGTTATAAGTTAGACATGTAGTTTTAATAAGTAGCTTATTAGACTATCTGTTTTTAAGCTTTTAAAATTGCCTTCTGTCTTTTTCAAAGTAGAGGTCAGCATTTTGAGCTTACTGTCTGTTTTCACAAGCTGTTCTCAATAAGCTCTTTGATTTCAAAATTATTTTCAAAAGTAGTTTCAGATAGCCTTTTAGTTCAGCTCTAAGAATATATAAGTTTCATTCATTAAAGTGCTTAATTGCTTGCTTAAATTTAAGCTCAAAAGTAGGTTTAAGGACTGTTTGGTTTTAAGTTTTCTATAAGTGCTTATCTGATTTACTAGCTTATGGCTTGTATTTTTTTTTGCTTATTTCTTTCTAGTTTAGCTTAATAGGTTTGTCTTAGTGTAGAATTCAGCTTATTAGACCTAATGAAGCTTATTCTAGCTTTTTGAGTCATTAAAGTTTTGATAAAAACCAAAAAAAACAAGTTTCATGCTTTTCTGTTTGTTCTAATAAGCATTTCTAGCTTAGTTTTCAAAAGTTTTGTTTTCACAAAAGTTGTATGTTTTAGCTTATTTCCAAGTTTGCTTTTTAAGTTTTTCAAAAATAAGAAATTTTGCAAAAACCTGTGCCTGGGACTCGAACCCAAGACCTCTCCCTCACAAACCTATTGCCTTACCAGTGTGCTTCATTAGCTCATCCGTGAGCATTTCTTCCCATTAAATTGTTATACTACTTGGTTGGCAATCACGCCCAATTAAACCGTAGCTTATTATACGTTTTCCCAACTTATTTGATAAGTTGGGCTTGTATGTTTATTTTTCTTATGTTCTTTGCTGCTTGTAGGACTTTTCGTGAATTTTTGGTATTTTTCTCTTTATTGGTTATTTTTTAATCATTTTCCTTAGGTTAAAACTTTCAAAAATTCATAAAAAATAGAAAAATATTTTTTTTAAATACAAGAAAATAGTTTTAAAATAATTACTTTTAGTTTTACATGCATTAAAATTATTTTTAGATTTTTAATTTCATTTTTAAGCTTTTTAATTTAGTTTTAAAAATAGGAATTTAATATAAAAAATAGTTAAAAATTGTTTTCTGAGTTTTTATAGTATTTTAGATTTTTCTAAAGTTAAAAATCATTTTTTAGAATTTTTAGGAATTAATTTACTATTTTCTAAGATTTTTAATCATTAAATTTTCTTTTATTTCATAAAAAAAATTCAAAAATAATCAAAAAAATAATTTTCTTTTTCTTAAAATTTTCTTTTATCTTAATTTAGGTTTAGAAATTTACTTTGCTCTCTTAGGGTTAAAATTTAGTATAGTTGCTAAATTGTCGCGTTATTTTCGTACCCGTTGATTGTCTTTGTGTTTAATTGCTTTTGTTTGCTCATTTTAATTGTAGTTTTTAATTAGTAGCTATAGATAATCAAATCAATTTTCAAACCCATTCAAAGCATTGTCCAATAACAAACAGAGTTTCAATTTCTCGAATCGTTGGGGGAACGACTCGGTAAAGTACTTATCGGAAAACATACATATTATATATTTGTAAGAGAATTATTCTCAAGGGTGACTTGGGAGTTTTTCTCGTACTTTTGTGTAATATATATACTATATAATTGAGCTAACAACTAATTTTTGGCGCCGCTGCCGGGAATTTGTGACTCGTTTGAAGTTTGTTGATCGTGTTTTGGAGAACCTTTCGTTTTCGAAAGTTACGTTTTCAAGAAAATCAAAAAAAAAAGTAAAGTAAAAATATAAAAAGTAAAAAAATATTTTTCTTTCCTTTTTTAGTATAAGTAGAAGATTAAAAACAAAAATACAAAAAAATATTTGCTCTTTTAACTTTTCTAGTTAATTTGTGAATTTAAAAAAATACAAAGTTGGTAAAAGAACACCAACAAATAATACCTTCAATTGAGGTATTATCCATAATAAGTTTCCAACTTGAATTAAAGATATAAAAACTTACCATTTGTGTCACTTACGAGATACGGCTCACCTTAAAAAGTAAAATTTTTAAGAGCTACCGTGAAGTAAGTTTGATTAATTGGTTCAAGTTGTCTTTCTCATTGTCCGTTAAAATTAGATTGTGAATAAACTTTAGAAAAACCAATAAAATATATTTTCTTTATTTTTCTATTTTTCTTTAAATAGTGCATGCGCACTAGATGTTCTAATTATCCTACTAATTCAAATGTCACAATTCCAAGACGTCGAAGAAAACAAGTTTCTAACATAGTCGAACCCGAGATTCGAACTATTGTTGCACCAATGGTAGAACGTACCATGGAGGAGCTACTCCGTGCCCCCACGGAAGGGTACGGAGAAGCTATTGTTTTACCAGAAATCAATGCCGATCATTTTGAGATTAAGACGAATTTGCTTCAGTTGGTTCAAGCTAACCCGTTTAACGGTCGTGAGAATGAGAATCCTCAGGCCAACATATAATAGTTTCAAAGAATACTTCGACTTTACTATTAAGGAATGTGCCTAACGATGTGATTAAGCTTATGATGTTTCCATATTCGCTCGAGGGAGCCGCTAAAACTTGGTACGAGAAAGAACCACCAAATTCAATCTTGACTTGGGAGGATCTCGTTACCAAGTTCGTGAATCAATTTTTCCCTCCTTCGAAAACCACTCACTTAAAGAATGAAATTTCTTGTTTTACACAAAAATTCAAAATAACTTTTAGTGAAGCAAGGGAACGATTTAAGGATGGTAGCTAGAGCAGGGCCCCAGCAACGGATTTACGGATAACTCAAGTTGATACCTTGTTATAATGTGTTTTAAACGAGAGAATGAAACAAGACTCCTTAAATGCCAACGGCGGCGGGAAATCTTTTGAGTAAAACGACTAGAGAGGCTTTAAACATAATTGAGAATAAATCAAAATTCGTTATTCACGTAATAGATCAAATGCTTCCTAGATGAATGCTACTTCTATGTAAAATGATGAAGAAATCGATAAGCTTGCAGAACAACTTTCGACCTGTCGAGATGTTTCTAAAATAAGATTGTCACTCCCGCTCTGGTTAAAGCTGGTAAGAATCTGGTTACTTGTGGGGTGCTCATGCTTGGTATAAATGTCCAGCTACCGATAATAATCAGAGCTAGTGTTTGTGCGATCTACGGTACGTACAATGCAAGTTAACCCTCCAAACCGTGTTAGTAACAAATGCACCACCAGTTTTGCTCCATGCAAAACCAAATGTCTAAATAGTTTCATCAGAATCATGTTCAAGGGGAATTAATATCGAGGGAATAATTTTCATGTAATATCAAGTTTTCAAAATCAAAATAATCATGCTCCAAATTTTCAAAAGCAGGGATTTCAAAACCAACCTTTTCAAGTGCCTAATAATCAAGTTCAACAAGAAATTTCAAATGATTTTTCAAATTGCAAAAGGAATAATGATCAAATGTTAAGGAACATGCAAAGTCAAATCAATTCATTGAAAGGAGACCTTAAGAATGAAATTCAAAACACGATAAAATCTCAACAAGCCGTCATGATGAATCAACAAACCACTTTTCAAAATAATTTGCAAAACATAATTTGTGGATTGTTTCAAAACCAAGCCTCAACTTCTGGTACTCTTCCGAGTAACACAATCCTAAACCCGAAGGGTGAGATGAAAGCAATCACTACTCGAAGTGGTGTTGCTTATGAGGGACCTTCGATTCCTACTAATCCTTCTCCTAAAGAAGGTATGAACGAAAACCGAGGAGACAACATAAAGAGTCAAACAAATTTCCAGGAAGTACCTGCTCAAATCCACCTCCGGTTATCCCCATTTCTATTCTGAAACCCGATGTTCCGATGACTTTGCCTAAAACTACTCCTATTCTAAAATCTGATATTCCAAAGAGTTTACCTAAGCCAAATATCCCATATCCTTCATGACATGATAATCAAAAGTCCCGTGACAAAGCTTCGAATCAAATGGAGAAGATCTTCCAAATCTTTCAAGATTTGCGCTTCGACATTAGTTTCGCAGATGCTTTACTTTTGATGCCAAGATTTGCTCCTACGATTAAGAGTTTGCTCATAAAAATAAAAAAAAAAAAAAAAAAAACAAAAAAAACAAAATAAAAAAATAAGGAAAAGTTGCTTGAGTTAGCTAAGATACCATTGAACGAGAATTGCTCGGCAATGCTCCTTAAGAAGCTTCCCGAAAAGCTTGGAGATCCCGACAAGTTTCTTATTCCATGTAATTTCCCAGGGATGGATGTATGCCACGCCTTAGCCGATCTTGGCGCACGCATAAATCTTATGCCTCTTTCTATTTGGAAAAAGCTTTCTCTGCCTGAACTTACACCAACTCGGATGACTTCAAGTTACGACCGATCAATACTTATCCTAAAGGACTCGCCAAAGAGCATCTTATGTCAAAGGTTTGGAAATTTCATTTTCCTACCGACTGTGTTGTCGAATTCGAAGTCCCGATATCGAGTACCTCTTATATCTTGGAGATCCTTTTTGAGGACCAGTCGTGCATTAATTGGATGTTTATGGAGAAGCAACAACCCTTCGGGTTGATACAAAGCCTCACTTTAATCTAATCAAACACGAGATACTCCTCTACAAATGACAAGTCGGTAAACCGAATTGACATCATTGATGCAGTTTGTGAGGAGTATGCTCCAGAATTTCTAGGATTTCCTAATTCTTTGGGTGGCAATCCCACCCTGACGTCTGAGCCATTTACTTTCGAATTCATTTTGGAAGAAATTGAAGCTTATCTTAAAGATGATTCGATTTCACCAAAAATTGATCATGCCGATTTCAATCCGGAGGAAGATATTTGTTTGATCAAAAAATTGTTAAATAATGACCCATTTCAACTTCCTCCGATGGACCTTAAACAAAGTGAAGTGACCGAGGCAAAATCTTCAATTGAAGAGCCTCTGGAATTAGAGTTAAAAGATTTACCGTCTCACTTAGAATGTGCTTTCTTAGAAGAAAATGACAAGTTACCAGTGATTATTGCAAAAGGTTTAAAAAATGATGAAAAGATGCTCTCTTAAAGGTGCTCAAATCTCATAAAGGGGCCATTGCTTGGAAAATCACCGACATCAAGGGTATCTGGACTCCTTCGTTTTTGTGACAGCACAAAATCTTGATGGAAGAATTCCAAACCTATGTTCAAAGTCAAAGATGGGTTTCAACCCAAATTATTCACGGGGGGGGTTAATAAAAAAGGAGGTCCTTAAACTTCTTGATGCCAGAATGATTTACCCGATCTCTGACAGCCCATGGGTTAGTCCAGTGCATTGTGTTCCCAAGAAAGGTGGAATAACCGTCGTTGCTAATGAAGAGAATGAATTAATTTTGACACGTTTAGTTACCGGATGGAGAGTTTGTATCGACTATAGGAAATTAAATGAAGCGACTCGAAAAGATCATTTTCCATTACCGTTTATGGATCAGATGATAGAAAGATTAGCTGGGAATGAGTTCTATTGTTTCTAATGGATTTTCAGTTAGTGGTATTTTTTTAAAAAAAAAAAAAAAAAATAAAAAAAAATTTTTAAAAAAAAAAAAAAAAAAAAAAAAAAAAAAAAAAATAAGATAAAAAATTAAAAAAAAAATAAATAAAATAAAAAAAATAAAAAAAAAAAATAAAAAAAAAAAAAAAAAAATAATTTATAAAAAGTAAAAAGAATATAAAAATATAAAAAAAAAATTTCCAAATACCAATAGATCCCCAGATCTCTAGGAGAAACTACTTCACATGCCCGTATGAATTTCTTTCACGCCGTGACCGCGCATGGCCATTTGCTTGTGTAATGCTCCCAGGTACTTTCACGGTGTATGAGTGGCCATTATTCCATGATATGTAACGAAAAGACCAGTGGCGAAGTGTTTATGGATGATTTCTCGGTTTTTGGGGATAGTTTTGATTCATGCCTCTCTAATTTAGAAAAGATGCTAAAACGGTGCGAAGATACGAATTTAGTTCTTAGTTGGGAGAAGTACCACTTTATGTGTAAAGAAGGAATTGTGTTAGGGCATAAAATTTCAAAAGCGGGAATTGAGGTAGATCGTGCTAAAGTCGATGTAGCGCTAAGCTCCCTCACCGACTACTGAAAAGTGTTAGGGGGGGGGGGGGGGGGGATTTTCGCTAGGTTCTGCAGGTTTTTACCGCCGATTTATCCAAGACTTTTCTAAGATTGCTAGACCAATGACTCACCTTCTTGAGAAGGAAACACCGTTTGTGTTTTCTAAGGATTGTATTGATGCTTTTCAGACTCTTAAAAAGAAGCTTACCGAAGCTCCAATCTTAGTTGTCCCGAATTGGAACCTACCTTTCGAACTCATGTGTGATGCAAGTGATTTCGCGATTGGTGCGGTTTTAGGACAACGAAAGATGAAGCATTTTCAGCCTATACATTATGCTAGCAAGACTATGACTGAAGCTCAAATTCATTACACTACCACGGAAAAGGAAATGCTTGCCGTTGTGTATGCTTTTGAAAAGTTTCGGCCATATCTTGTCTTATCTAAAAGCATAGTGTATACGGATCACTCGGCTTTAAAGTACCTTATGAACAAACAAGACGCTAAGCCAAGGTTGCCCACCCCAACCTCCCGCCCCCCCTCACCCTCCCCCCCCCCCCCCCACCCCCCCCCCCCCCTCCCCCCCCCCACGGCTCCGGGGGTTTTTCTTCTACATAGACTTTGATATCACCATCCGTGATAAATAAAGGAAGTGAGAACCTTGCGGCAGGCCATTTATCTAGACTTGAGAATCCTCATAAGGATTTTAGAAACAAAGACATAAATAACATTTCCTTTATGAAACCTTGAGTTATTTCTAGTAAAAGTACCCCATGGTTTGCAGACTATGCAAATTACCATGCGGGGAATTTTATCATTAAAGGAATATCAACTCAACAAAAGAGGAAGTTTTTTAAGGACATTAAACATTATTTCTGGGACGATCCTTGTCTTTTTCGTACTTGTGCGGATCAAATCATTCGACGGTGTGTGCATGGGCAAGAAGCTCTTGAGATCCTTAAAGCTTGCCAGGAAAGACCCACCGGGGGCCATCATAGTGCCAATCTCACCGCTCGAAAAGTATTTGATGTCGGTTACTTTTGGCCTACCATATATCGAGATGCTCATACGTTGATCAAATCTTATGATACATGCCAAAGACAAGGCAAAATTTCACAACGAGATGAAATGCCTCAAAATGCTATCCAAGTTTGTGAAATCTTCGATGTATGGGGTATTGATTTTATGGGACCATTTCTGTCTTCAAAAGGAAATAAATTCATCCTCGTAGCCGTTGATTATCTTTCGAAATGGGTTGAAGCAAAGGCGCTCCCCACAAATGATGTTAGAGTTGTAGTAAAAATTTTGAAATCTCTTTTTGCCCGATTTGGAACACCTAGAGCTATAATAAGCGATCGTGGGACCCATATTTGTAACGATCAGTTTGCTAAAGTAAAGTCTAAGTATGGGGTCACACATCGTCTAGCTACCACTTATCACCCTCAAATAAGCGGTCAAGTGAAGGTGTCCAATCGAGGTCTAAAACGTATTCTTGAAAGGACAGTTGGCTAAAACCATGCCTCATGGTCTGACAAATTAGATGAAGCTTTGTGGGCATTTTGTACTACTTTTAAGACACCGATTGGTTGTATGCCTTACAAGCTTATTTATGGAAAGTCTTGCCATTTACCGATTGAGTTAGAGCATAAAGCATACTAGGCTTTGAAACATGCTAACTTCGATCTTAAAACCGCGGGTGATCACCGTAAGCTTCAACAAATGAACTTAAAGAGCTTCGTAATTAAGCTTACGAGAATTCTTTGATTTATAAAGAGAGGACGAAGAAGCTTCACGACTCAAAGATCAAGAATCGAATCTTCAATGTTAGTGATCAAGTTTTACTCTTCAACTCCTGTCTTAACATATTCTTCGAAAAGCTTAAAACTCATTGGTCAGGACCTTTCACCATCACTCAAGTTTTTCCATACGGAACCGTAGAATTATCTCAACCTGATGGTCCGAATTTCAAAGTGAATGGTCACCGTGTTAAACATTACTTCGGAGGGGACATACTACACAAGGTAGTCCCGGATCTCCACACTCTCCCCAAGGACGAATGAATTCGAGGATCGAGTCAAGCTATGTGACTCGGTTACCAAAAACAAAGCGCTTCGTGGGAGGCACCCCATGCTTATCCTATTTTCTTTCTAATCTCTAATGTGTTGTGAGGAGGCTTGTACTCTTCTGTTTCTCGTTGTTTGTGCTTGTGATTGTTTGCAGGATTAAACCAACATTATTTGAAGACTCTCGTGTTCGGTGTTGTGTCCCGGTTCACTCGAGCTTCCTATCCTTTGCTTGTCATTAGTTTATGGAAATCCAATATCCTAGATTTTTATCGACTAACATCTATCTTTTAGCACACCTAATAAATGGCTTAAGATTTTTGTTTGATACTTTCTCCATGTATTTGACTCTTTGAAAAATAGTATAGGGTTTTCTAAGCCTTAGTCTAGGAAACATTGAGGACAATGTTTATCTTTAGTATGGGGTAGTATATCTTAGGTATACTTATTTTTGCTCGTTGTTCTCACGTACCACGTTTTCCCGTAAAAATTTTAAATTTTTAAGTTTAATTTGCCCAAAAAAAATGTTAGTTAAAAAATAAAGTGTTTAGACACAAATGTAGGCTTTCCGTTGGTGAGAACAAAAGTAAATTTTGACCCGACCGATTTATATCTTAGCTTACTCCTTAACTTTTTAAGAAATGATAGAGTAGTTATGAGTTTTGATGCTAAACTTCTTTAAGGCTTATAGGTGTTATATTGTGGCTTTTTCTCCCATTAGATTGTTTCACCATAATAATAATTGTTAATAAGTAGAGTTGTGCGGTTTTTTGGTTAATAATTAGTTCTCAGAAGTTTTCTTCAGTTTCTTTGTGATTTAGAGAGAGTATACATTAGGAATACTTAATTTGGCATACTATATGTATCATAAGAATAAATAATCTACTTATCCCTTAAAGAGCCTTAGGGTATATGGGATAAGTAGAATCTAATAATAAAATTGTGGGCTAATAAAAGTTTACTGCATCTTGCCGGCTCACAACCGATGTTGCAGTCTTCTAAATAAAGAACATAGTAAAATCCCAAAATTTAATAAGTGAAATTATTCATTCCTTAAAGAGCCTAAGGGTATATAGAATGGATAATGTTGCTTAATTTTTGTCTTGTTTGTACCTTAAAGAGCCTTAGGGTATATGGTGCAAATAAGATTGGTCCATTTATGTCTTAAAAAGCCTAAGGGTATATGACATGAATGGTGCCATGCTTAAGTAACCTAATAATAGCCAAATTTTGGTTGCCTCGATGTGGACTTTATTCTTGATGATATTTGATATTTTGAAAAGGGATAGGAGCTAATTATTGCATTTTAACCGTTACACTTTATTTTTGGAATTAATAAGTATCGAAATAAAGTCTTAAAGAGCCTTCGGGTATATGACTTAAATAAAATCTTGAGATACAAAATTAGGAATAATGGAGGAGAAGTAATACACAATTAACTTTTATGAGTAGTGTTAGCATCATAACTTGTATTTTACAATGATCTTGTTTTTAAGTTTGGCTTGGAGAAGTGAAAGTCGGGGACGATAAATTTATCCATTTGGACATTTTTTGTGCTTTTTGTCCGTGATCCTAAAAGTTATCAATGAATAATGAAAGCAATACATTATGTCGCACATGAATAAGTTGTAAGTTGGAAATTAAGAAAATCATAAAAAATGGAAAATATTGAAAAAAATAGGAAAGCGGGGTGTTTTAAAACTTGTGATTTCTTAACTCTCCCCACAAAAGACTTTGCTACTTTTTAAAGGATTAGTTTAGGGAGGTTTTTGAGTATTTGGTTTTAGAGCATATAACATTGCGTGAGGACACAACAATCACTTAGTTTGGGGAATTTTGATATGTGAAAAATCACATATCCGTTTTATACCAAAAATGACCCTAAAAAGATGAAATAATGCAAATTATGCTTGTATATTGTGTGTTTTGTCTTTTGTGATGTGTAGGTACGAATATTTCAAATATCACAAGAAAAGAGCAAAAAACCGGACAAAACGAACACGAGACGGAAAGAGTACACAAGTGTCGGGTGTTTATTAGCAAGGGTCAACAAAAGTCAACAATGGTCAACCTTGGTCAACTCATGTTAAGACAAACCCTTGTAATTACCAAAAGGACCTTAAATGTTAAACCTTTTTCACCTTAAGTCCCAAAACCAATTACACCGTTAGTCCTTTGTTACTTATGGACTAACGGTCGTTAAAGTCTAATATAAACCCAAAACCATTTAACCCTTTAACCGAGCCCAAAAGCCCAAAACCTTTTCAGCCCAAGTCAACACTCGGTCAAATAAAACGAGATAGAAAAGAAAAGGACGCGAATGGTTTTTACTATTCACCATCTCTCCCAATTCACCCTGTGTCAAAATTAACGAGTAAATCCCACTTCCCTTCACTCATCCTACATGGCATAAAAGATTCTAGTGCAAAGCTCCAGCTCAGCAAAGAGAAACGTCACTCCTTAATAATGATTGGCTAAGCTAACACAAGGAATGACACGCAATCATCAAATGACACATGGAATGACACGCGTACACCAAAGAAACACAACTTATGAGGGATTTTACACTAAAACTAGTGGAAAAGAAGCACAAGGCCTCCAAGAAGGTGGGATTGCCAAGCTGGCAATCCGTGTGACTTATCTCAATCCAAGGGCTACAAATCAAGATGCTAATTCAGTTAGAGATCTATGGCTAAGATTGAAGGAGCGTCTAAGGGGCTAGAACCTTCTCCTCTTGCCTATAAAAGGAAGCCTCACCTCTCACTCACGGGGCATCTAGTGTAGAATTAGGGTAGCCTTAGCTTATGTAATTTTAGCTTATTGTAACGTTTTTAGTTTTATTTTCAATTAATGTAGCTCTCTTTTCAAGCTTGTACTCAGTTTATTAAATCAATAAAAGTTTGTTTTTATATTGTTAAATTTTCAATTTATGTTTTCACTTAAATGCATTATGGTTTGAATAAGCTCTTTGATACTGTTTCGTAAGCTAAAATTGTTCATAAGCTATTTAAGCTCTCAAAAACTTGAATACTCCTTGGAATTGGATGGCTGCTTTGAGTATTCAAATGGTATTAGTTCCTGATGGTCAAGAGTAGGATTAGATTAGGAAAGTGATTAAGCTTGAAGCTATAAGCTTAAGCTACTCCTATAAGCTCTAGTTTGAGCAATCACCTCTGTTTACCTGAGGGTTAGGTACTCATCTCTTTTCCTTTATCAACTAGTCTGCTGTCATTTAATTTTCTAGTTAATCTGTTCACTTTAGCTTAATACTGCTTATTTCCTGATTATTGTAGTTTAGAATAGCTTATAATTACTTTATATAGTTGTTAGATGCTTAATATTTTCAATTGTTAGTTTAATTCTTAGTTTACAAGCTTTTGTTATTAGATAGTGAAAAATCCAAAAATATATGCATAATCTTTTTGCTTATTATTTTAGCATTATTTGATTGTTAAAATGTGCTCATTAGGTCTGTTATAAGCTTTATAGTATCTGGTATTGCTAATTTGAGTCTTAGATCTAAATTTCATAAGCTAAAAATGGAATTAAGCAAGCTAAAGGGGTGTTTGATTCATGACAGCACTAACTTGAGTTAGTGCTGTCAAAGGCCATTTGGTTCTTTAAACTAAAAAATAAATCTCATATTTAGGTTATATGATTAGGTTTTAAGGGTTTTGTTAGGTTAATCTAACTTATAGCAGGCTTTTGTTTTGTTAACTTAAATCTAAGTTCATAAAACTCAAATTCATAAGCTCTTTGTGCCTTAAATTGTTCTAGCTGTATTTGTGGTTCAATTTGTTCTTGTTTAGTCATTTTAAAGGTATTGGAACCAAGTCATTAGGTCTGCATATCTTGGTTTTGTTTTTGTTGGTCAAGTGCATCAGCTAGCATAAATAGGTTTTGGCCATTTTCAAGCTGAAAATTCAGCTAGCATAAGTAGTATTTAGCCTTTCAAACTTAGAGCACAAGTAGTTTATAGGATACTCTAGATCTCTTAGGGCTTATTTTGTAATAATTAGCTTATTTAGGTATATGTCTTACGTCTGCAAATCAGTGCTTCGTCCTTTTCATTAAAAAACCAAAAGAAAAAAAAATAGTGTAAAAACAGTTCAAGTAGTTTTTTTCAATCTTAATTTCCTTAGTTTAAATGGGTTTCAAAATGCTTTTTAATTGCTGTTTAAGGTAGCTTATAGGACAAATTTTCAAGTGGTAAAAGTCATTTAGTCTTAAGGATCTTTTTCCTTGCTTAAAAATAACCTTAGAGTTGCCCTTTTGTCTGTTTTGAAACTGTTTTGAGTAAAGAGTTTTAAGTGCTTATTTCTTCTTATGGATCATTGTTTTGATGAAATGTTATTCAGCTGTGCTTATTAGGTGTTAAGGATTAGATAAGCTCAGCTTTTAAGCTTTTCAAACAGCTTATTAAGGTTTTAGAAGCTTAAGCAGCTTTAAGTAAAAGCTAGCAGTACTAACCTTTAGTTAGTACTGCTGAGCTTCTTTGGGGAGCCTTTCAAATTAATTTTGTTTGGGAGTATTTGGTTATTAGTAAAGGGGGTAAGTTGTGGTCAATTGCCACACAGTAGCCAAAAAGGGCCTGGGGGGTTAAAAATAATAGCCTTATTTAGCGCCCCCGAAGCTTAAAATAAAAATAAAAATTCAGACATAGTCTAAAGTTATGAAAATTAGGTCTTGTGAAAAATTTAGGTATTAGACCAAACAAGCTTATAGGTGCCAAAATCTAGGAGAGAAATAGTAGGTGGATTGTAGAAGCTTTATTAACATGTATGGAATAAATTAGGCGTTAATTATGAAGTCATTTATGATTAAATACATATTTTTTTTTTTTTTTTTCTGATTCATTATCATTATAATATTACTAGGAAGGTGGTTTTTTTTTATTTTATCATTTTTTTTAATTATTTTTTTTTTTTAAGTGAGTGAAATAGTTATGTTGTAATTGGGGGGGTGTTTTTAGTTTATTGTACACAATTTTTTTTTTTATTTATCGCGCTGTTCGTGTAAATAAGCATAAAATAAAAATTTGAAAAAAAAAATATAAAAAAACAAAAAAAAAAAAAAAAAAAAAAAAAAAAAAAAAAAAAAATAGTATTTCCCCCCCTTAACTTCTCCCCCCACCCCCGTTACCTCCCCCCCCACCCTGTCCTACAAAACAACTTATTCAATTAATTTAGTTTAAGCCTTTTTTTTTTTTTATTTAATTGTTTTATTTATTTAAATTTAAAAATAAATAATATAGGTGCTTTGTTTTGAAAGTTCAAAAAAAAAAAAAAAAAATAGAAAATAAATTGGCTTTTTTCAACAGTGGGGAAATTTCAGTTATTTAAAAAAAAAATAAAAAAATAAATTAAAAAAATAAAAAAAAAATAAAAATTAAAAAAAAAAAAAAAAAAAAATAATATAAAAAAAAAAAAAGAAAAAAAAAAAAAAAAAATAAAAAAATTAAGAAAAAAAAAGAAAAAAAAAATAAATTTTAAAAAAAGTAAGTTGTATTAGGTAGTGAGCTTGTCCAGTGGTAATTAAAGAGATATTAGAGAGGTGAATGACCTCTATTGTCCAGTATCACATCATTTAACCGATCAATCCAACTCCCCTATTCCATACTTATAACAAAAAAACAAAGATAAAATTCTCACAACAAAAGAGCCTATATATGACATATCTTGTCAACACGAGTTATAACTTTTCAAAAAATTTTATATAATTAAAATTAAATAAGAATAAATAATAATCTCATTTTTGTTATTGAAATAAAAAAATTTTATATTTAAATATAAATTGTATTATTTGTTATTACTTTACATTAAAATTTTTTTAATAAACATATTATTTAAACCATAAAAAAAAAAAACCATTGAATAAACACATATAAATTAAATTTCCAAACCAAATTTATAAAAATTTAAAAAAAACAAGATAAAAAAAAAAAAATAAACTAAAAACATAAACAAAAAAAAAACAAAAAAAACAAATAAAAAAAAACAAGTAAACAATATAAAAACATATAAAAAAAAAACAAAAAATAGAAAAAAAAAAACAAAAACCACCCCACAAAAACATAAAAAACCCACACAAAAGAAAAAACAAAAAAAAAAAATAAAAAAGAAAAAAAAAAATAAAAATACAAAAAACATAAAAAAAAAAAAAACAAACGCAAAAAAAAACCCCCAAAAAAATAAAAAAAAAAATAAAACCTAAAAAAACAATAAAAAATATAAAAAAAAAAACTAAAAAAAAAAAAAAACCCCCAAAAAAAAAACAAAACCAACCCAACCCCACCAAAATCAGACCCAATCATATTCATCAACACTCAGAGAAAAAAAAAGAAACCCACTAACGAACTCAATATACATTCATAAACAAACAAAAAGTATATACTCTATCCACCCAATTCTTAAATTATTGTTTTCCTTTTATATAATAATTAATAACATTTGACCAGTTAGAAATTTAACATGGAAAATTAGTTCCCCTACCTCTAAATTTATAGAGTCTTTTTTTTTTTGCTTAATTTTTGATCTCAACTTGCTTATTAGAATATGTAGATAGTTGTAGCATTATCAGTTAGGGCTTTAACTTACTTTAGCTTATAAGTGTCCTTTGAAGCTATATGAAAAAGTTAAAAAAAAAAAAGATTTAAGTGTTAATCTGTTGTTATTATAGAGGTGTTTGACTGGCTTATTTTGATTTGAAAATAGTTGTTTTCATAAAAGTTTTCTTAAATTCAGCTGTTGTAGCAACTTTGTATCAAAAAGATTTTTGACAAATACAAAAAAAGGGGAGTAGGAGAAATCAGGTGAAGCAACGGCTCGGAACGCCCTGACCTCTACCCACCTCACCCTTTTAAAAACCGCCCTCATACCACACTCAACCAAACCAACGTGCCCTTGAGACTTTTACTTCTCAACTATCTTTTCCAATAGAATTTAACATCTTTTTGGTTTTCTTTTGAACTAAGCACTTCGTGTGCTTATTCGATTTTTCTAGGCTTATTGTATTAAGTAATTTTAGTGTTTTAAATTTTATTGCAATCAGTCTGTCTTTAGCTATTTTTAGGAATTTCCTTAAGTTTTTAAATCATAGTTTAATATTTATTTTGCATTTATTTAGTTTTAAAACTTTAAAAATTCATAAAAAATAAAATTAAAATTAAAATAATAAAATTCTTTTTCTTAAAATTATTTATAGTCTTCTAGCATCTAGGAAAATTAGTTTGGACCCGTTTTGTTCATTTTTGCTCAATTTAGGTTTTAGTGTACGTTTATTAAAATCTCGTTAACGTTTTTGTGCATTTTTTTCTTGAAATTGATGTTTTAATGCCTTATTTAAACCCACAGGTAGATAGTTTAAATTTGCATTTGTAGGTCTTAAATTTGATATACTTGTGTAATTGTCGCATTTTGTTTAATTTCCGTTATCGTTTTAGTGTTTAATTGTTCAATTGTTTAGTCGTTAATTTTTCTTTATATGATTTAAATGCTTTTAATAGCAGAAATAGATAATCATTTCAATAAACTTTGAAATCAATTCAAATCATTGTCCAAATAAAGACGGAGTTTCAATTTTATAATTCTTGGGGTATAAACGACCCGGTGAACACTTACCGGGTTAAACTTAACGAATAATTTTTTGTGTGATTTTTCGAATTAACCTTTATATTATACGTATAAAATTATACATCAGCAAGGATGAAGATGAAGAGATGATTAATGCTAAAGTTGATGATTATGATAAAGGTGATGAAGAGATTACTGATGCAACAAAGGCAGATGCTGAAAAGACTTCAGAAGCAAAGGATGATGCCAAAAAGACCAAACTTCCTCCATGAACCTCTAGCTTATCTGTCTCTTCAGGTTTTGGTGATCAATTCCTTAAACTTTCTTTTGATTCTTCTTTGGTTAGTACTGTTAAGGACACTACATATAGACAGTACAGGAATTAATTTCATTAAGAGGAAGTTAAGATCCAGTCTGAAGTTCCACATACCCAAACTACATAAATCCGTTGCTCATTTTACTTGTTAATAGTTGAATTTTTAAAAAAACCCAGAGTTATCACAAAATAAAGCAACAACGATCAGACACAAGACACCTAGTTCAAGAATCACCTTCAACAACATACTACAACTGTAAACTTGCATAAAAGTAACAAAGATATACAACACTAAACCGATCCTCCATTATTCCGAACACCACTACACCAACTGTACCTCCAAACAAACAAGCAACCAAATCCCATACAACCCAATCAATAAACACCAGAATGCTCCAAACACTCCAAGGCTCCATAAACCTTGCTCCAAAACCATGCACTAGACTGTTGTACCATAAGAAATCCAATTTCACTACATACTTGCTAAAATTGGAATTAAGAAGTAGCAAAATTTTGGAAAAAGATGTGTGGTAGATCGAAAAATTATTGATTACTCTAAATAATACCTCAAAATGTACTCAACCGATAGCACTTGCTATACACAAGTCCCAAGTATCCAATCTGTTAGTAGATTGGATTCCAAAGTTAGAGATGTTCTTGTCTTTATGACCCTTTTCAAAAGGAACTAGAATAAACACAATACAAAAAGGCATAATCTTAATTTAGAAATATTTCTTTGCAAAAGCAAGACAAAATAATCACATGTTTTCATGATCATATCCAAAGAAACATACAACACTAATTATGATAATACAATTGAACTATAAACAAGGAACTCCCCACACCGAGAAGAGTGCTTAGAGATATCTACAAATCAAGAATGGAAACCAATTTTATGGATATTCGAAAACAAACAACGACAATCCAAACCCACTAACAGCTTTTACAATCACGACAAAAGCAAGTCTACAAACAATCACGTCATCCACTTATCCAGACAATTAACTGCCCACACTCTAGAAGAAAAGATCTTGAAAAGCACACTTCCTCTCACTCATTCACTCTCAATACCAGAAACTAATCCTCGCACTCTCCTCTCAAGTAGTCCTCTAAGTCTCTACTCTCTAGGTTCACACTCCCACTCTCTCTCTCTCACATCACTCCTATCACTCTCCCTCAAACACTCCACCATAATCGCCATGTCGACAACGTACAACAATCTTTAAATCAACACCTGCAAACTCTCTACTCAAGCACTCCCTCATGCCCTCTTGTACCACACTCTCAACCTACAATAATAGAATCTCTGAAAGAGCACACTCTCGTAAAAGAAATATCACTCTCTACTCTCTATCTCCTCTAAAAAGAAGCACTCTCCTGAACACACAAAACTCTAAATATATGTGATCTGAAAAAAGCAACCACTCACTCGTCTACTCTTCTTACTAAATCTCTAACGTCTGCCTCTCACATCCTCTCTCTGCAACTCTCTAGTACTCCTCTCCTACCTCTCTCCTCTAACTCTCATACCAATGCCATAAGCATTGCAGAACAAAGTAATTTTAAAAAAAAAAAAAAAAAAAAAAAAAAAAAAAAACAAACCTAAAACAAAAAACTATAAATCCTATCCCTGAAATCCCATATCCTTCCAATTCATTAAGTGATTGTACCCATGCACTCAGGAAGCAATTGTGATTGAAGATGAAAACGCAATGATAGGGAGTTCCCACTGTAGCATAGTTAAAGGACCCAGGAACACACCACAAGAGAAATCATGAGTAGATGATGATGACCTCACTCACCCAGGCTAAGACTAGACCACAAACCAAGGTAAGAAGACCATAGAGGTAGAAGAACTAAATATCTGAGTCTTCTAATAAGCGCTATGCATCCTCACCAACGATCCTTCTCACAACCCTCCCCACCAAGAAAACCTCAAAAGGGTAAAAGCATCCAACTAAAGGCATCGTAAAACCTGGGTAGAGAATAGTGTCTAAAAAATAAAATAACTTCCGCAAAGGAAACCTAGTTGAAAGAAACCTAATTGCTGGATTGTGGTTATGGATGATTTTTTTTATGATTAGCTGTCCTGTTATGATAATGGCAATCCATAAGACAAACAGATAGTAGCAACCAAAGAGTCAAGGAACCCAAAACCTAGAAGACACTAAATCCATATTTGTTCAAAGCACACAGAACTAAGCAACCCGCTCCAAAGTCTCGCTACTCTTGATCTGTGAATGAAACAAAGCTTCCAGGATTGTACTTGAGAACAACACTACTAGACAGAAAAGCCTTGGTTTTCAGAGTTCAAGATTGAGCAAGTGATCGTCGAGTATAAAAATGAAAACACACGAATATGTTGATAAATTAAAACCTAGAATAAAACCTGACCCTCATGGCCAACCGTGGTGGTAGAAGCTAATGAGAGTTTGCGGTGTCCTATTTGACTTCTCCAATTACATGTTGAATGGACTCAAAATAGAAAATCTCACTCAAGATATCTTGTTAGGACCTACCTTTAATCTGTTAAAAGGCACTTGCTCTAGCAGTATCAAGCTAGAGTACAACTTTCAAGAGTGCTTTAATACCTTAATAGACAAACTTGATTGGAATAATCCAGAAGGAGATCGTTACCCATTTGATCTATCCAAGCCTCTTCCTCTACAAATCTGAAGACTTCTGATCCAGAGGTTACATATACTTCATCTATTATGAAGACAAAGGAGGCTCGGTATGAGATTAAAGGAATTGAAGACATGGTCCCTACACTTTGGAGTACCATTAAACATGCATACGACAAAGATGCTAAAAAGGGAATCAAGCACTGGGGTGAAAGACATAAACTGTGGTATCGATCTCAGGTAAGCAAATTTTCCAAGCATAACGTTTACTCTACTAAGGCAATTCTTGGTGTGAAGAGTGTTAGTGTCAAGAAATTGCACAGATATGGTCACTTAAAAGAGATTGTGTTGAAAAGATCTGATCAACAGCTTTATAAGTTTAAATAAGGTGACTTTGTTGATCTACACCTGAACGATATTGAAGATATGCTTCTTCTTGCTATTCAACACAAGCTATTCCACCTCGACGGGAATGTTACTGTTGACTTTATTGTGGCTCTTCGTATGTTCATAAGAAGCCTAATCCTCAAGAGACGTGTTAAAGATTTACAGCTTGGTGTAGAGATGTTGTTACTAGAAGAAACTTAACACATCACAACACCTCAGAAGACCTTTCTCATAAATTGGAATTCAAAGAACCATACTCTCCATCATAAGATCACCAGGACATGTCTGATGAAGACCTGGACAAACAGAAAAGAGTTTTACGAGCTGGTGAGCTGTACAAGTTCTCGGATGGCACACTCAAGTCTGTTCGCGATGAGATTCATCACAGAGTACTCGACTTTCGTCTGGATTACAACACGAAGATACCAAAGAGAAAGTGGATGGTTGTCGACTGAAAGAGATCGAGTCTTATGATTGAGTTGATCGATAAGCAGCTGCGAGAAAGGGAAATCATCAGAAATCTGGAGCGATTGGTTGGTGCACAAGAACTCGAGATAGACTACAAACTTATGACGCGCATACTTTTAAAAAGCGCGCCTAAGCTCTAAGGCTCTAAGGCTCAAGCTCTAGGGATTTTTTTAGATCGAGGCTCCGCACATGTACAAGGCTCATAAAAATCGCAGAGCCTTGGGATTTAGAGCCTTGAGCCTAGGCATGCCTAGAAAAGCTGATGGATTTTGAGACATTCTTTTCGAATTTAAATTCATCGCCCTCATATTTTAACTGAATTAAATTACCTAGAACACTACTAAAATAACCTATAAACTAAAAAATAAATCAATTAATTTGAGTTTTTGGTCACTCAATTCAAATGTGCACATACCACACTCGTATCCTCCTTTATTTTACACACGAGATAACGTAATCACCTCATGTCATAAATCTGATCATTGCTTGATAATTATGGATTAACTATTCAAACATATTAGATACATTTAATTATTTTAGTGTATATTTAAGTCATCCATTAATCTATAAATTTTCGCCTAAACTAATAATAATTAACTTCAATAAAATTTGACTCAATTCATTGAAGCCGCGCTCCTTGATCTGCTCCTCGCCTAAAGGCTTCCAATAAGCCCTTTAACGCACTTAGTGCGCCTTGAGCCTTTCAAAACACTGATGTCACATACCGTTTAATTGTCAGGTCCAATCTCAAAACTTTATCTTGTGAATATTTGTGAATATTTGTGAATATGTAGTATAGACTTATAATAGTAGGCAATATAAATAGTGTTTAAGTACGAATTTTCTAGAATTTTTCAATAAATTTAATTTTTTTAAAATTAACGTACTCAACCCTATATATATAATACCCTCATAAATTGAGAGGAGCATTGTAAAAAATGTTTCAAATACGGCTTGTTAATAATAGACATTTTTCTTCCCTGAAACCAATTAATAATTGAATCAATAGATACCAATATATAAAGAATTAGACATTTTTGATAAGAGGGAGAAAATATGATTAGAAATATATGGCTAAAGAATGTGGTTTTTAAGAAATCATATGCAAAGTTTCTCCCTTCATGTGCTAAACATTTTTGAATATCAATGCACATGTTGAGGGGGAGCAATATTGAATGGTTTTAAGGCTCAGAATAATACCAAAAGACCAATTATGTTTGTAATTACTTGGAGTTATAAGGTGGTTACGATTAGGTATTTGTTCCCACGATCCAGCCAGAACCGGAGAGATCTACCCAGGGACATTACCACTAGATAATAGTAGAAGTTCATATGTAAGATATTATAAAAAAAGGAGAAAAATGAGAATAAGGGAATAGTGCTGACTGATATTGTAGTTAGTACTGGATACAAACCCAACAAGGTACTAGGTCACTTGAAGTCTCGGTAAGCAATAAGGGGTTGAAGAATTAAAAAGAAAAGTGTTAAAATAAAAGGGTTTAAAGAAAGAAGCCCTCCATATACTTAGGCATAAACCGGGTCAATACATAATCTGTCAGAAATACTTAGATGTTGTCTGGTATTGAAGACAGTCGTCATAGACCCAGTGACGCAATCACAACCCTCCCCAGCCACTCAAGGTCTCATCAAAAGACGAATGTATCATTTCTCATGAGATTGAAACACAATGTCTATCGTACTTTCTCATGCTGGATTTTAAAGTTGGTATTGAAAAGTGACCAAAAGCGTCTGCTCTAGCATCTGATTACTGATTAATCAAGTGCACTATCCGAGGTCTAGAGCCATAAAAAGAGATCATCCATAAATCTTATTAAGGACACTTATCCATGAAGTATGCTTGCTAATTCAAACAGATGTAAAATAAGAAATAAAATCAAGAGTCCTAACGCATTATCCTGTATTTAGCCAGAACATCAGAGTGATACCTAAAACGTATCCAGTGACGATGGAAATCCTTCTAAGCCAACATCCAACAAGCTTTGACGGTAGGTGACTTGAAAGATCCTACAACGGAACAAACTTGTGATAACCGGATAGTCGATCGGTCCAACTTATGAACTTGACAGGATGAATTTTGAATAAGATAAAACTTGTGTGTGTAATAAAAACCGTTTGTCATCTAACCCACGATTGATTTTTCCCTATAATCATTTCAGTCTTATAATCCATAGAGTAAGCCATCACCCAGGGTATCTGGACATAGGAAAGCTGAACATGAATTGACGACTTAATCAGGAAGATAGTAACTTACCGATTCACTCTTACCGTGCTGTGTGCTTTGAGATGCTTCAGTAATGAGAACTTCTATGCATCTAATACAAACCCTAAACAAGGAGAATGCCCTTGGTAATCTAACCTATCACAAGCATTATTATACTAATTAAAACGGAACCCTGGTTATTACAACCAAATTCGATACAAAGTGACAAATCCACTCTCTCCATATATGTTGATTATACACTAACCCATTCAAGGCAAGTTTTCCTACGTGGCGCAATCATTTAACCCGAATGATAAGTCAAAGTCAAAATCACAGTGCTTCCATAACTCGACCAACATATGTAAAAGACATCATGAAAGCTTAAGTAATGTTTTAAGACTTTTGCACCTGATACCAATACATACGTCCTTTCTTGAAGTGACGAAGTATTCAGTTAATACCACACGTCCTTTATAAAGTGACAAAGTGTTAAAGTTAAAAAATCTCAAGAAAGATGGTTACACACGCTTTCAACATCAAGAACAGTATGAGCATGTCGGTCTAGAAGTCACAAGATCACAAGAAGGCAAAAATTACAAGATGGCGAAAAGAGATTATGCTTGGTTGATGATCTCAAAATGCTCAAGATCACATACAAGTCAAGAAAAAGATACAAGCTAAAGCCTAAAAGTCTAAAGATTGCTACATCAAGATTCACAAGATAAAGATCACGATAACAAGACTACGAGCTAAAGATTGAAGACATTCATAAAATGTAGAGCTTAAGTTTTTTTGTGAAATTGTAGTAACCTCCCTTAGGGGAGATTGTTAGAAATCGAGCAAAGACTCGGTCACTTTCAAAAGTGTAATAGTATAGCTCGTAGCGTAATATTTGGAAACTTACCAAGCTAACCGGGTCAACATAAGTCATACTTATGTTGACCGGCCATAGTGATGGTATATATACCCTTCTCCATGCCTTGGAGAGGGTTGGTTTTGTTCACGTAGTTATTCACAAAATATATTGTTCCTTTACATTCTCTCTCTAATGCTATGAACCCTCTTTTTCTCTCATCTAAACATTTTATTTTATTGTTTCTATCTTGTCTATTGTTACGTGATTTGATACATCTACATATTGGGACTGACAATCCTTGTCTGGGTATTTAAATAACCATGTGCCACGTCAGTTGGACGCATTACATTTAAAAAAACTTGGGTGTTTTAACATCAACTCTAAGAAAGAGAAAATACTGTGGGTGTATGGGCCTCTACCAACTCTTGAAAGAAAAATACTTGGATTTCTGGCAACACCAACTCCCTCTCACATCATATGTTAATGTTTGGTGTCATTAGCTTAGTACAATAATATAATTTTTGGACATGGTGATGTGTTACTTGTCTACATACTCGGAATTTTGGTGATCCGCAAACTGATTGAGTCGATCAATAACATTTCTCGGTTTACTTAATCACTACTTCACGACTAAAACCTATGGATTCACTCAACAATTTTGTTGACTTTTTAGCATGTTATAATTTCAGGTCATCAGGTATAAGCTGCTTGGATGGGAGTCGCGCGAATATCAATGGATGGATATCACTTGAAAGGATTCTGTTTTCACTTTCATTCAATGCAAACTTTATCTTGTCAAAACTTATGCCATCTTTTGGAATATTGTGATGTCATGTTTAACTTATGAATGTTTTAAACCTTTATGTCATTTTGAAAATTGGTGGGACCAAGTTGTAACTCTGATATTTTCTAAGCATCAAATGTAAACTTTATTTTTAAACGTCTCTTTTGAGGTCGTTTCCTATGACTTGTACTTTGTGACTATGAAGTAGCACCCCCATGTTGATCCCCGTTGTGGTTCCAAATTTCAGATGGAGTTATAGTTCCGTTTCATGATCCATATGGTTTTCGTAGTTAACCTTTATAACTACTGCTCTATCCTCTTCACACTAACACCAATAGCGTCCACTATGAAAGAAATAAAGAATAATTACTTGTAGCACTTTTTATAAAGTGTAGGGACTAAATATGTTAAGTTAAGGGGAAAGTTTATAAAAGATAGTTAAGCCAAGGGAATACAATAGGGTATATAAGCCTTGGTTAAGTGTAACAATTTTATTTTAATCAAAAGGAAAGTTAGTTATTGGTGTTTAATTGAGCACGCTTGTCGAGATTATTCGTTGAGTATCAGGATATTTTGTTCGAGACAAGATGAGTCGAGACGTGATTACGGTTGGTTCGACAATGCGGATTCCGTTGTTTGTATCGGGAGATATTTTCTCTATGGATTGAACGTTATGAACTATCTTGAAGAACAAATGATGGGGAAGCAATGATAAATATCTATTATGGAATGGAGAACACCAGGCTGTTGTTGCTCAAGTGTCACTTTGCGGGAACCAACAACCAATGCACCTCCTACTCTTAAAGATCCCAAATTTTTGACAGCTGAAGAGAAAAAGACTCGAAAGATTGATCGTCTTGCAAGATCTCTTTTGATTCAAGTGCTTCCAAATGACATTTATTCTCTCATTGATAGCAATGATACTGCTAAAGATTTATGGGATGATCTTGAAAGGCAGAATGCCGAGGTTTTGAGTATGGTGAACAAGATAGAAAGCTGCAATTTTATATTGAGTATAAAAACTTTCAAGCTATCAGAATGAGAAAAAATGCTTGATACATATCCTCGTACTTGACAAGTGATTAATGATTTAAGAAGTTGGGTTATAAGAAAGATTATTCTGAGGTGAAAATTACAAGTTTCTTAAACAATATGCAAACCAGTATGGAAAACAATAGGTACACTTTAAGTCTTCTTCCATATTGATTTGTGATGTTCCGATGCGGTTCGAAAGTATTAACGGAAAGCGATATAGTGTTGTTGTTGACCGATGATTATTCACGTACACATCGGTATTCATCTTCATTTAAAAAATGAAGCCTTCTAAAGTCATTATTTCATTCATCAAGAAAAGCCAAGTGAATCTTCAACTTAAGTTTCGAGCGAGTTCAACTGATAAGAGTACTCAGTATAAGAACAAAAGCTCTTGCTAATTCTTTGATGAAGTCGGAATTTCTTAACAATCTTTTCCTGCTCTAAAGACACCACAGCAAAAGTGGTGTCCTGTATAAAGGAGAAATCGATACCTTGAGTCAATGCAATAACTATCATACATTTGCAACTTACCATTGATTCTTGGGCTGATGCCAATCGCAACAGCTTTCTTTACACAAAATCGTATCGTTATTCCCAACAACTGTTCGATAAACTCCTTATGATCTCATAATAAGAGAAAACCAAACAACAAGTTCTTTCCATGTTTTTGGTTGCAGATGTTTATTATCAATGATTATGATGATGTTGGAAGCTTAAGGCAAGAGGGGATATTTGGAGTGTTTGTTTTGGATACTCAAAAGATCTGTCTTGCATTAATTTTTACAATAAACAGATCTTCGAAAGAATTCCACAGAGAGCGTGAATGTGAATTTGATGAGATTTTAAGATTGGATTCTAAACAGTTTAGTTTAGAACCCAATTTATCTAATTTAAACGAAACAGGAAAATCTTCAAATCTAACGGTTTCACAAGTTTCAAAAATTCAAAGAAAGATTTGGAAGATTTATTTCATAATTTTTACGATGAGTATTTTGATTCTTCAAAGATAACGAAATCTTTGACAACTAATGTTGAAACTTCCAACAACGAAATTCTTTCGCACGAAGGATAATTTTTCATGGAGTTTCTAAATCCATTTCAAGAGGAATCTTCTCATCTTCAATGAATGATGAACATTCACACAAATTTCAGAAGAAGTTAATGGTTCCTTCAACAAGACACTCAATCGATTTCAAATATCCATGTTCCTAATGTGATGTGAAAGAAAGTTTTCACATAATGTTTTAATGAACGATTGAAAATGCTTATTTTGAAGCAAGTACGACTTCATATCCATCCAATGTTCATACATTCTATCACAACCTTACCCACATTATAAAAGTGGACTAAGATCATTCCACATTCCATAAAATAACGATTCGTGATGCCAAGTCATTTATGACAAAAGGACAACAGCAAATTCATGTTTGATTGCATGTTGCAAAGTATTATTGAGCCTGCTAATGTGGCTGAAGCTTTAAAAGATGTTTATTGGGTCAGTGCAATGCAAGATGAGCTTGATTAATTTGCAAGATTGAAAGTATGGAGATTAGTTCCTAGACCCGAAGGCAAGACTATCATCAAAACTAAATGGATCTCTAAAATAAGAAAGATGAAAGCATTTTGGTTATTCGAAAAGAAAGCAAGCTTGTAGCTGTAGGATATTGTCAAACAGAAGGGCATTATGATTAGAACGAGACGTTGCTCACAGTTGCTCGAGATTGAGGCATACGCATATTTCTTGATTATGCTGCTCATAAGGAGTTTCACGGTTTTTTCAAATGGATGTAAAGACGGCGTTTCTCAATGGAATTCTTAAAGAGGAAGTATATTGGTCAACCTCCAGGTTTTGTCAGCAAACAATATCCAGATCATGTGTATGCTGTCCGACAAAGCTCCCGAAATGGTATGAAACAACCACCTCGGGCATGGTATACTTTTTTTCCAAAATTTCTTGATTGTAGCGTTTCCAAAAAAGGTTAAAATCGATACTACTATTATTCATTAAAAAGGAAGGGTAATAACAAATAATGCTAACCAAATATACTGAATGAACATTATTATTGGCTCAACAGTAAAAATAATCTTAAATATTATAGCACGGAAATTTTTAGAATTAATGGTAAAACATTTAAAATGAGTATGATGGGGAAAAAAAAAAAAAAAAAAAAAAAAAAAAAAAAAAAAAAAAAAAAAAAAAAAAAAAAAAAACAAAAAAAAAAAAAAAAAAAAAAAAAAAATAAAAAAAAAAAATAAACAAAAAAATAAAAAAAAAAAAAAAAAAAAAAAAAAAAAAAAAAAAAAAATAAAAAAAAAAACAAAAAAAATAAAAAAAAAAAAAAAAAAAAAAAAAAAAAAAAAAAAAAAAAAAAAAAAAAAAAAAAAAAAAAAAAAAAAAAAAAAGAAAAAAAAAAGAAAATAAAAATAAAAAAAAAAAATAAAAAAAAAAAAAAAAGAAAAGAAAAAAAGAAAAAAAAAAAAAAATAAAAAAAAAAAAAAAAAAAAAAAAAAAAAAATAAAAAAAAAAAAAAAAAAAAAAAAAAAAAAGAAATGATATTCTTTTTTTGATTTTTTTTTTTTTTTCCCTCCATAGGCTTCATAAATCAATTTTCAAACGGCATTTTCATAAATCAATCCAAGTACATTCTTGATATTTTAAAATGATTTGGAATGGAAAATTATGATACAGTTCTATGGTTGAACAAGCTAAACTCAAACTTGATTTAGTTGGAAAACCAGTTGATCATACTGATTATCGTAGTATGATTGGATCGTTAATAGATATAATGTTTGCAACATGTATGTGTGCTAGATATCAGGCAAACCCAAATGAACATCATGTGTCAACAGTTAAAAGGATCTTTAGATATCTCAAAGGAACTATTAATTTAGGCCTTTGGTATCAAAAAGATTTCGGCTTTGATCTAACTGCCTATTTCAACCAGACCATTATCAGGATGACACTTAGATCGAAAAAAAAAAAAGTACATCTGGCAGTGTTCAATTTTTAGGTGATAAGTTAGTGTCTTGGTCGTCCAAAAAGCAGAATTGCGTGTCTATTTCTATACAAAATCTGAATATGTTGTTGTTTCTGGTTGTTTTGCTCAAGTTTTGTGGATGCGTACTCAATTGACTCACTATGGCTCTTCTCTCTACTACAAAGTACCAAATTTACCTGTGATTTCAAAGAGTGCTAATGCAAACGGTGCAATCCTAGTACAAACACACTCGAACAAAATACAATGATGTGCAGGTATCATTTTATAAGGATCTTGTTGAAAACGAAAAACACAGTTATATTTTCGGTTGGTACTGAATCTCACTATTCTTGATTTATCATGAAATCGCTACCTAAAGCACGATTCAAGTTTTTTGTCGAGAAGTTAAGGCATGATGAAGTCGTGAGACATAATTCTTTTAACCACGAAATGTTTTTTGTTTAATAAATCTTAGAAAATACAAATAAGATTTTCTTTTAATCAAATTATAGACGAATACAAAAAGATTTTCTTTTATATAAAATTTTAAAAGCCAAAAAGAATATTTTTATATTAAAAATAGAAGAAAAAGATGACAAAAAATGATATTTTATATTTTTATATTAAAATTTCTTTCAGAAAAAGACAATAAAAGATTTTCTTTTATATCAAAATTTATATAGAAAACAACCAAAACGATTTTTGGTTTTTATAAATGGTTATCGTATCACACTCAGTACGAAACCTGAACTTAAAATGATGGCTTGTGTACATGTAAGAAGCACAAAACCCTTGCTTTAAAAGCGAAAGCGCGAATGAGCGCGTGGCGTATCTCCTCTACAACAACAAAACGTGCGTGACTAAGCGCGCGCGTCACTTCAGCTATCGGATTTACGCTAAAATATTTCTTTCATATAGAAGCACGATAATCCAGATGTGATCGGAGTGGGTATAGAACTTGAGCCGGTACCATCAAGTCTCATGCAGAGAGTATAAGTCTGCTAGGCTCTAGACTACTGATTATACGAAAAACCATATATAAAAAACCCAAAAAATCTTTTTTGTGTTTTCTTCTCCTAAAAACTTTGATATAAAATAAAATCTTTTGTCCATATACTGAATATTATATAAAATACAAATCTTATTGTGTCTTTTTCAAAATTTATTAAAAAAAAAAATCTTTTTGTCTTTTCAAAATTTTATATAAAAGAAAATCTTTTTGTATTTTTCTATAATTTGATAAAAGAAAATCTATTTGTATTTTCTAAGATTTATTAACAAAAACATTTCGTGGTAAAGAATTTATGTCTCACGACTCATCATGCCTAACTTCTCGACAAAAAACTTAAATCGAGCTTTAGGTAGAGATTTCATGAATAAATCCACAAGTTGATATTCAGTACCAACGAAATATAACTGTGTTTTTCTTTTTCAACAAGATCCTTTATAAAATGATACCTCACATCAATGTATTTTGTTTGAGTGTGTTGTATTGGATTGCACGAGATTGCAATAGCACTCTTTGAATCACAGTAAATTGGTACTAATAATTGTCTTAGAATAAGCCATAGTGATATCCAATTGAGTACGCATCCACAAAACTTGAGCAAAACAACCAGAAACAACAACATATTCAGATTTTGTATAGAAATAGACACGCAATTCTGCTTTTTGGACGACCAAGACACTAACTTATCACCTAAAAATTGAACACTGCCAGATGTACTTTTTCGATCTAAGTGACATCCTGCATGTCTTGCGTCTGAATAGCAGTTAGAATCAAAGCCGAAATCTTTTTGATACCAAAGGCCTAAATTAATAGTTCCTTTGAGATATCTAAAGATCCTTTTAACTGTTGACACATGATGTTCATTTGGGTTTGCCTGATATCTAGCACACATACATGTTGCAAACATTATATCTATTAACAATCCAATCATACTACGATAATCAGTATGATCAACTGGTTTTCCAACTAAATCAAGTTTGAGTTTAGCTTGTTCAACCATAGAACTGTATCATAATTTTCCATTCCAAATCATTTTAAAATATCAAGAATGTACTTGGATTGATTTATGAAAATGCCGTTTGAAAATTGATTTACTTGAAGCCTGAGAAAGAATTTCATTTCTCCCATCATACTCATTTTAAAATGTTTTACCATTAATTCTAAAAATTTCGTGCTATAATTTAAGATTCGTTGAGCCAAATATAATGTCATCAACGTATATTTGAGTTAGCATTATATGTTTACCCTTCTTTTTAATGAAAATAGTAGTATCGATTAAACCTTTTTGGAAACCGCTATTCAATCAGAATTTGAAAAAACTCATACCATCCGAGGTGGTTGTTATCAAACTATATTAAAATTTCAAAAACCCATACAGAGCTTTGTTGAGAGCATACACATGATCTGGATATTGTTGCTGACAAAGTCTGGAGCTTGACCAACATATACTTCCTCTTTAAGAATTTCATTGAGAAACGCCTTCTTTACATCCATTTAAAAGACCGTGAAATCCTTATGAGCAGCATATGCAAGAAATAAGCGTATAGCCTCAATTCTAGCAACTAGAGCAAACGTCTCATCATAATCAATGCCTTTTTGTTGACAATATCCTATAGCTACAAGCCTTGCTTTGTTTTGAATAACCAAACTGCTTTTCATCTTTCTTATCTTTGAAGATCATTTAAGTTTTGAGATCGTCTTGCTTCGTTCTAGGAGCTATCTCCAACCTTTTAATCTTGCAAATTAATCAAGCTCATCTTGCATTGCACTGACCCAATCAACATCTTTCAAAGCTTCAGCCACATTAACAGGCTCAATACTACTTATCAAACATGCAAACAAACATGAATTTGCTAGTTGTCCTCTTGTACGAACACTCGACTTTGGATCACCAATTATTTTATGAAGTGGATGATCCTTAGTCCACTTTTTCTCATGTGGGTAAGGTTGATAGAATGTATGAACATTGGAAGGATCATGGAACGTCGTACTTGCATCAAAATAAGCATCTTCTAATCGTTCATTAAACACATTATGTGACGAACTTGCTTCATTCACATTAGGAACCATGTTATTTGAAATCGATTGAGTATTTGTTGGAGGAACCATTACTTCTTCTGAACTTTGTTGAACGTCATCATTCAATGAAGATGAAGAAGATTCCTCTTGAAATGATTTAGAAACCTCATGAAAAACTTCTCCTTCGTGCGAAAGAATTTCGTTGTTGGAAGTTTCAACATTATAGTTGTTCAAAGATTCTGTTATCTTTAGAAGAAACAAAAATAACTACATCGTGAAAAAAATTATGAAATAAATCTTCCAAATCTTTCTTTGAATTTTTGAAACTTGTGAAACCGTTGGATTTGAAGATTTTCCTGTTTCGTTTAAATTAGATAAACTGGGTTCTAAACTGAACTGTTTAGAATCCATCTCTGAAATCTCATCAAAATTCACATTTACGCTCTCGTGAATCTTTCGAGTACGTTTATTGTAAACCCTCCCCCCCTGAAAAAAGAATGCAACCCTGCAGATTCTTTTGAGTATCCAAACAAACACGTCACAATATCCCTTATGCCTTGAGCTTTCCAACATCATCATAATCATTGAGAAGATAACATCTGCAACCAAACACATGAAAGAACTTGATGTTTGGTTTTCTCTTATTAATGAGATCATAAGGAGTTTTATCGAAATGTTTGTGAATAAGCGAACGATTTTGTGTAAAGCAAGCTGTTGCGATGGCTTCAGCCCAAAGAATCAATGGTAAGTTTGTAAATGTAAGCATAGTTATTGCAGCTTCGACTAAGGTTCGATTCCTCCTTTCTACGACACCATTTTGCTGTGGCGTTCTTCCAGCAGAAAATTGTTAAGAAATTCCGACCTCATCAAAGAACTTAGCAAGAGTTTTGTTCTTAAACTCAGTACTATTATCAGTTCGAACATGCTGAACTTGAAGTTGAAGATTCACTTGGGTTTTCTTGATGAATGAAATGATGACTTTAGAAGCTTCATCTTTTAAATGAAGAAAGAATACCCATGTGTACCGTGAATAATCATCGCAACAACTAACACATATCGCTTTCCGTTAATACTTTCGACGCGCATCGGACCATACAAATCCATATGAAGAAGATAAAGTGTACCATATTGTTTCCATACTGGTTGCATATTGTTTAAGAACTTGTAATTCAACTCAGAATAATATTTCTTATAACCACACTTCTTCAAATCATTAATCACTTGTAAGTAAAACCCGAAGAAATGTAACCAAGCAATTTTTTCCTCCTTACTGTAGTTTGAAAAGTTTTAATCACATATAAAATTGCAGCTTTCCTATCTTGTTCACCATACTCAGAACCACACATCTGCCTTTCAAGAGCATCCCATAAATCTTTAGCAGTATCGTTGCTATCAATGAGAGAATAAATGTCATTTGGAAGCCCTTGAATCAAAAGAGATCTTGCAAGACGATCAATCTTTCGAGTCTTTTTCTCTTCAGCAGTCCAAAATTTGGGATCTTTAAGAGTAGGAGGTGCATTCGGTGCAGTTCCAGCAAGTGACACTTGAGCAACAACAGGCAATGGGTGTTCACCATTCTTAATAGAATTTATCATTGCTTCCCCATCCGTTTGCTCTTCAAGATAGTTCATAAACCGTTCACTCCATTGAGAATATTCACCCTGATACAACAACGGAATCCGCATTGTCGAACCAACCGTAATTCACTTCGCGACACATCTTTGTTCGAACAAATATCCTGATACTCAACGAATAATCTCGACAAGCGTGCTCAATTAAACACCAATAACTAACTTTCCTTTTGATTAAAATAAAATTGTTACACTTAACCAAGGCATAAATACCTATTTATACCCCTTGGTTAACTATCTTTTTAAACTTTCCTAACTTAACATATTTAGTCCCTACACTTTATAAAAGTGCTACAAGTAGATTATTTCTTTATTTCTAACATAAGTGGACGCAATGGTGTTAGTGTGAAGAGGATAAGAGAAGTAGTATAAAGGTTAACTACGAAAACCATATGGATCATGACACGAACTATAACACCATCAAAATTTGGAACACAACGGAATACAACATGGGGTGCTACTTCATAGTCACAAAGTACAAGTCATAGGAAACGACCTCAAAAGAGACGTTTAAAAATAAAGTTTACATTTGATGCTTAGAAAATATCAGAGTTACAACTTGGTCCCACCAATTTTCAAAATGACATAAAGGTTTAAAACATTCATAAGTTAAACATGACATCACAATATTCCAAAAGATGGCATAAGTTTTGACAAGATAAAGTTTGGTCAAAACAGAATCCTTCCAAGTGATATCCATCCATTCATATTCGCGCGACTCCCATCCATGCAGCTTATACCTTAGAACCTGAGATTAAAACATGCTAAAAAGTGAACAAAATTGTTGAGTGAATCCATAGGTTTTAGTCGCGAAGCAGTGATTAAGTAAACCAAGAAATGTTATTGAGATCAAACAGTTTTGCGGATCACCAGATTCGAGTAATTTAGACAAGTGACGCACTCACCATGTCCAAAAATAAGTATTATTGTACTAAGCTAATGACACCGAACATTAACATATGTTGTGAGAGGGAGTTGGTGTTGCCAGAAATCCAAGTATTTTTCTCTTAGAGTTGGTGCGGCCAAACACCCAAGTATTTTTCTCCAAGAGTTGATGTTGGCAAACACCCAAGTATTATTTCAAATGTAAATGCGTCCGTTTGATGTGGCACAAGTTAATAAATACCCAGACAAGGATTGTCAGTCCCAATATGTAGGTGTATCAAATCACTTAACAATAGACAAGATAGAAAGTTTAGAGAGAGAAAGGAGGGTTGTAGCACTTAGAGAGAGAAAGTAAAGGAAAATGTATTATGTGAATAACTAAATGAACAACCAACCCTCTCCAAGGCATGGAGAGGGGTATATATACCATCACTATGGCCGGTCGACATAAGTATGACTTATGTTGACTCGGTTAGCTTGGTAAGTTTCCAAATATTACGCTTCGAGCTATACTATTACACTTTTGGAAGTGACTGAGTCTTTTCTCGATTCCTAACAATCTCCCCCTAAGGGAGGTCACTCCAATTTACAAAAACTTAAGCTCTACATTCTATGAATGTCTTCAATCTTTAGCTCGTAGTCTTGTTATCTTAATCTTTATCTTCTGAATCTTGATGTAGTAATCTTTAGACTTTTAGGCTTTAGCTTGTATCTTTTTCTTGACTTGTATGAGATCTTTAAGCATCTTGAGATCATCAACCAAGCATATCTCTTTCGCCTCTTGTACTCTTTGCCTTTTTGTGTATCTTGTGACTTCTACACGGATATGCACATGACATTTCTTATGTTGAAAGCGTGTGTAACCATCTTTCTTGAGATTTTTTAACTTTAACACTTTGTCACTTTATAAAGGACGTGTGGTATTAACTGAATACTTCGTCACTTCAAGAAAGACGTATGGTATCAGAGTAGCAAAAGTCTTAAAACATGTACTTAAGCTTTCATGATGTCTTTACATATGTTGGTCGAGTATGAGCATGTGATTTTGACTTTGACTTATCATCGGGTAAATGCTGCCACCGTCAGGAAATCTGCATGAATGGGTTAGTGATAAACAACATATATGGACGAGAGTGGATTTGTCACTTTGTCGAATATGGTTGTAATAACCATGGTTCCCCGTTAATTAGTATAAATACTGCTTGTGATAAGGTAGAATTCCAAGGAATCTCCTTGATAGGGTTTCGTAGCTGCACTAGCCGTTCTCATTACTGAAGCATCTCAAAGCACACAGCACGGTAAGAGTGAACTGGTAAGTTACTATCTTCCTGATTAAGTCGTCAATTCATGTCAGCTTTTCCTTGTCCCAGATACCCTTGTGATGCTTCTTATGGATAGATACGACTTGAAAATTGATATAGGAAAATCAATCGGAGTGTTAAGATGCAAACGGTATTTATAACACACCAACATTTTTCTTATTCAAATTCATCCGTACAATTCAATAAGTTGGACCGAATCGTATCCGTATCACAAGTTTGATCTGTGTAGGATCTCACAAGTCACCTACCACAGAGCTTGTTTGATTTTGGCTCTGGAAGGATTTTCATCATCATTGTGAATACTTTTTAGGTATCACTCTGATGTTCTTGCAAAATCACAAGAATAATGCGTAGGACTCTTGATATATTTCTTGTTTTCACATTGTGTGAATTAGCAAGCATATTTTGAATAAGTGTCCTAATGAGATTTATGGATGATCTCTTTTATGGCTCTAGACTCGATAGTGCACTTTGGTTTTTAGTAATCGGAGGCTGGAGCAGACTGCCACCTTTTCAATACCAACTAACTCGGAGTGAGAAAGCCGATAGAAATGTGTTTAATCTCTGTAAGAAATGAAACAAGAGTCTTTTGAGAGACCTTGAGTGGTTGGGAAGGGTTATGCATTGTGTCACTGGGTCCATGAAAACTGTCTTCAATACCAGACAACAGCTTAGTGTTTATGACAGTTTATGTATTAACCCGGTTTCTGCCTAAGTGTAAGGAGGGCTTCTTTCTTTTCACCATTTATCTTAACTTTTCTGTTTTATTTCTTCAACCCCTTCAGTGCTTACCGAGACTTCATGACTAGTACCTTGTTAGGTTTGTTCCAGTACTAGCTCCATCTCAGTCGACACTATTCTCTTATTCTCACTTTTACTCCTTTTTTCATCATACCTAAGGACTTCTATTCTAACTAATGGAATGTCCTTGGGTAGATCCCTTCGGTTCTGGCTAGATCGTAGGAACGAATACCTAATCCTAACCACCTTATAACTCCAAGTAATTACAAACATGGCCGATCTTTTGGTATTATTCTCATCTTTAAAACCATTCAGAATTGCTCCCCCTCAACTTGTGCATCGATATTCGAAAATGTTTAGCACATGAAGGGAGAAACTTGCACTTGAGTCCTTAAAATAACATCTTTAGCCATATATTTTAATCACATTTTCTCCCCTTATCAAAAATGTCAAATCTCTTGATATTTTAGATATCAATTGATTCAAATATTAATGGTTTCAGGGAAAAATGTTTAATTATTAACAAGTCGTATTAGGAACATTTTTAATGCTCCCCTTTAATTTATAAGGGTGTTATATATAGTGTTGAGTACGTTAATTTGAAAAAATTTGAATTTATTGAAAAATTCTAGAAAATTCGTACTCGAACACTATTTATATTGCCTACTATTATAAGTCTATACTACATATTCATACTATTCACAAGATAAGATTTTAAGATTGGACTTTACGATTAAACGGTACGCGTCATAAGTTTGTAGTCAATCTCGAGTTCCCGTGCACCAACCAATCGCTCCAGATTTCTGATGATTTCCCTTTTCTCGCAGCTGCTTATCGATCAACTCAATCATAAGACCCGATCTCTTTTGGTCAACAGCCCTCCACTTTCTCTTTGGCATCTCCGTGTTGTAATCCAGGAGAAATTCGAGTACACTGTGATGAATCTCATCACGAACAGACTTGAGTGTGCCATCCGAGAACTTGTATAACTCATCAGCTCGCAAAACTCTTTTCTAGTTTGTTCAGGTCTTCATAGACAATTCCTGGTGATCGTATGATGGAGTGTAGAGTTCTTTGAATTTAATTTCCGGAAAGGTCTTCTGAGGTTTGGTGATGTTAAGTTTCTTCTGGTAACTCTCTACACCAAGTTGTAAATCTTCGACACGTCTCCTGAGGATTAGGCTTCTTGTGAACATACGAAGAGCCATAATAAAGTCAATAATAACACTCCCGTCGAGGTGTAATAGCTTGTGTTGAACAACAAGAAGAAGCACATCTTCGATGTCGTTCAGGTGTAGATCAACGAAGTCACCTTCTTTAAACTTATAAAGCTATTGATCAGATCTTTTCACCATAATCTCTTCTAAGTGACCATATCCGTGCAATTTCTTTGTTGATAAAATATAATGCCTAAAAACATTATTAATATCTTTCACATCTTTACGTTTTGATAATCACAAAATATAAAAAAATGACAATGGTATGTTGTTGTAGAATCAGTGTCATAATATTTTAGACGCGACAATTGCAATATGTGTTGACCACGTATGGAGACTGCTCGTGTTAACTTGAGTGTTATCGCGCGTGATGATTCTTGTTGGTTACACTAGACGATTTGAAAGGTTATAATCAGCTATGTTAGAGTAATGAAGTTTGTTCGCTAGTGGAATTACTGCTCGATATATGTGATAGTGAGTAGAAATAGCTCTGAGTCGATGTTGTTCTTTGAAACAAGAACCTGTCTAGTCGCGATGTAATGTCTAATAATAAATGTGATCTCAAAAATAAGTATATTCTCTGGATTCCGATCGCTGGTATGTCTCTATATGTATTATATATCAGCATTGTGTATTTTATGGTTACTTGTTCTACTGTTATTAATCAAAGGGAATGGTTGGAACAGTTATCTATTGTGGTAATTGGCAAGTAATAGATTTAGGAATCAGAGTTAAGCATTAAACAACTCGAACCTATTAATGAGTACTACAATCTACGCACATTGACTCCGCACAGTCCACTCTTACTAACACATGATCCTCACAAAGACATACTTCGCTTAAGTGTTGTTGTTGAGAGGAGATATGATGTAGAGAATAGGTCTGTAGAGATTATGAGATTGTTGTGTAATCTTATGAAGAACACCTATCATGGATAGACAGACATACTCTACTATAGTTTTACCAGTGATACAATTATATTCATGAGATTATCTGATAGCGATAAAGAGATAGATATATACAGACTGTGAATGTACTGTGTATTGTGTGTCAGTGAAAGTGTAATATAACATAAGGAGAAGGTTTACTTTAGTAGATGGATGTGTATGAAATGAATGTGTGAAGTAGCAACCTCTCGTGACAGAATATTACTGATGTATGTGGTTGACTAATGAACATGACTTCTATAGCGTAGATTGTCAATACAGTATGTATGAACGTACTATGATATATATATATATATATATATACTACATTAATAGAGTCATATAGTGTTAAGATAAGTACAGCGTGCGCATGATTAGGTATGAGTTGTGTCGAAAGATAAAATTGTGTACGTAATGTTGATTCCAGTAGATCACAAGACCTACTTACTAGAGTGTTTGAGAGTGCGACGTACTGTGAGTATTGAGTAATGTGTGCATCTAGTATGAGAGATACGCTCGTCGCATGACTTCTAGACTAAATGCGCGCAATCTAGATGGATGATGTAGCAATTAGGTGGTGATGCGTGGGTTTCGTAGAGCGGATTAGGTCAAGTTAAAGCGGTGTGACATGTGAGTTTAGTGTGCTCGCCTAGCTCGAGTTCCTTGCACCAGCTATGTGTGCAACGCTGGATGTGAGAAAGAGAGTACTTTGTCTGCGCGCGGTGTGAACTCTCGCAGCTATCGCTGTGATAGGCATCAGTGATCTCACTCACGTCACTCTGTATAGGAGACGCTAGATCCTTGTTTCACGTTGTTCAATAGGTGTTCGCTCCATACACTTTCTCTTTGGCATCTCTGGGTTGTATCCAACGAATGTCGTGTTCTTTGTGATGATCTCATCGCGAACAGACTTGAGGGTGCCGACACGCTTGTCACGATGAGAGAGTGCTTGTAAGCTCATCAGCTCAAGCCTGTTAACTCTTTTTTAGGTTGTCCAGGTCTCCATAAGAACAAATCCTGGTGGACATATGCTGGGAGTGATAGGGTTCTTTGAATTCAAACTCGAGAAAGGTCTTCTGAGGTTTGGTGATGTTAAGCTTCTTTGGAACTCACTCACCAAGCTGTAGTCTTCACCAACGTCTTTTGAGGATTAGACTTATTGTGAAATGCCAATGGCCACAATAATTAAACAATAACTATATTCCCCTTTTTTTTCCCCTTTTTTCCCACCCCGATCTTTCCTCGACGAGGTGGAATAGCTTGTGTTGAACAGAAAGTAGAAGCATATCTTCAATGTCGTTCAGGTGTAGATCAACAAAGTCACCTTCTTTAAACTTATAAAGCTGTTGATCAGATCTTTTCACCACAATCTCTTCTAAGTGACCATATCCGCGTAATTTCTTGACACTAACACTCTTCACACCAAGAATCGCCTTAGTAGAGTAAACGTTATGCTTGGAAAATTTGCTTACCTGAGATTGGTACCACAGTTTACGTCTTTCACCCTAGTGCTTGATTCCCTTTTCAGCATATTTGTCATATGCATGTTTAATGGTACTCCAAAGTGTAGGGACCATGTCTTCAATTCCTTTGATCTCATACCGAGCCGCCTTTGTCTTCGTAATAGATGAAGTGTATGTAACCTCTGGATCAGAAGTCTTCAGATTTGTAGAGGAAGAGTCTTAGATAGATCAAACGGGTAACGATCTCCTTCTGGATTATTCCAATCAAGTTTGTCTGTTAACGCATTGAAGCACTCTTGGAAGTTGTACTCAAGCTCGATACTGCTAGAGCAAGTGCCTTTTAACAGATTGAAGGCAGGTCCTAACAAGATATCTTGAGTGAGATTTTCTATTTTGAGTCCATTCAATACGTACTTGGAGAAGTCAATAAGAGTGGCCATGAGATCGTTGAATGTGAGGATCTTTTGTAGCAGAGACCATTTGATTGAACCAAGGCTGTTCGGGTTGATCAAGTACAACCTGACGCTTGTTCTATTCAGGATTAGGAGTAGGAGGCCTTGGAGGTTGCTTGAACCAATCTGGATTCAGAGTCTTTCTTGTTTTGGGTTCTGAGGTGTCTTGTGGTTGAATATCATCATGAGCTACATCATCACCAGCATCATCTATAACCACCTCAGCAATAGGTTCTTCAACTGGTTCCTTTGCAGAAGCAGACTTACCAGTTTTAGATCCTTTAGTTGGAGCTTTACCTTTTGGGGTTTTCTTGGTGGAGGATGGCTTCTTAGAAGACTCAGACTCTTTAGTTCTTCTCCTCTTGGTCTTCTTACCCTAGTTTGATCCAGCTGGAGGGTCTTCATTATCATCGTCTTCATCATCATGCTTTCTTTTGTGGTCTTTAACTATGCCAGCGACTCCCTTATCCATTGCATTTTCATCTTCAATCAATGCTTCTATGAGTGCATGGTACAATCGATGATTGGTAAGATTTCAGTTAAAAGACTTGTTTGCATGCATGGATTGGTAAAGAGCTCTTTTTAGATCATACTCTTCGAGAGCTGCCTTGTCAGTAGACTTGGTGGTAAACTTCAACATCTATTGCTTCTCAGCTTGTTCCTTTCTTAATACTTGAGAATATCACAAGGTCTTTTCATAATAACTTCTTCTTGATTAAAACAAAAAAAAAAAAAAAAAAAAAAAAAAAAAAACGAAAAAAAAAGTTGTGGTGTCGGTTTCTTGGTTATCTCAAGAAGATGTTGCAGAGAATATTTCTGAATAAGATTAGCCGTGTGTTTCTGCAGTTCCTTTTGAAATACATCTCCGACTTTGGAATCAAGATAACTATCGACAACCATTGGAACTTGGGACTTGAGAATAGCAAGATCTTTAGTAGAGTGATCAATAGTTTTCAGCTTAGTTTTTCCAATTTTGCAACTCTTAGTTCAACAGCAGTGAGTGCATTAGATTCAGGAACAGCAGTCGTGATGGTTGGAGCATCGGTTGTGATTGGTTGTGTGGGAATCGTGTTGTTTTTGTTGAGGTACAAGAGGTGTGGTGGATACATATGGAGGAGATAGAGTTGTTATAGTAGCTATTAAAGGAGATTCTTGAACAGGTGTGGGAACTATGGGTTCAGAAATCACAGATACAGGTACACTAAGCACGGATGAAGACTAGGTATATGGAACTTCAGACTGGATCTTAACTTCCAATAATGTGTTGATCTTTGTATCTATAGTGTCCTTAACAGTACTAACCAAAGAAGAATCAGAAGAAAGTTTAAGGAATTGATCACCAAAACCTGAAGATACAGATAAGCTACAGATTGATGGAGGGAGTTTGGTCTTCTTGGGATCATCCTTTACTTCTGAAGTCTTTTCAGCATCTGCCTTTGCTGCATCAGTAATCTCTTCATAACCTTTATCAGAATCATCAACTTCAGCATTAATCATCTCTTCATCCTCATCCTTGCGCACACGAATCTTATACTTATAAATATCATCCTCATCGGATTCAGTTTCGACATCTTCATCATCAGCATCGTGTGTATCACTGATATAATCATCGCCTTCATCATTAGCATCACCATCTTTATCATCCTTCTCAACATCATCATTATCATCATCATAATATTCACTATCTTGTTCATCTTCCCATTCTAGAATAACCTTCTCTTCAGTTATGTCCTTTTCCTCATCGGGAACTCCTGGTTTAATACTAGTTCCTTCACTTGAGGTAGCAGAGATGACTGTGGACTCATCGGGAACCCATGGTTTACTACCAGTTCCTTCATTTGAGCCTTCAGTACCAGGTTGTCTTCTGCTAGTCTTCTTACTTTCTTTAAGAGCTTGCATAAAGTCTGCAACCTCTTGTTCTTCTGGAGTAAGAGATGGAGCAACTTTAAGCTTAGTCTTTAAATTGGCGGGTTTTGACTTTGGAGTACTTTGAGTGTCTTGAATGACTACACTCTTAGAACTTCTGCCACCAGAATTCTTCTTAGCAGATTCAGTGACAGATTCAGTCACGATCCTAGCATGTGTAGCATGGACTTTCCTTGCTGCTTCTGCTTCTTCAGCTTCAGTTTTGCTGATAGACTTAGCTAACTCCAAAGCAGCATCAGGATCATCAAAAATAATGTTGTCATCAGTAGACAGTGTGACTTTCTTCTTGACTCTTCTCTTACTAGAAGTCTTTTTCTTAGCTGGTTCAGCTTCAGGTTCAGACTCTTCAGATACATCAACAGTTTCCTGAGAGTCCTCAGCAGTCTTCTTTCCTTGTGAACCTTTGCCTCTTCTCTTCTTGAGGCGAATCAGACCAGTAGAATACTTGATGAACATTTGACAGGATTCAGTTTGTTTGATTGCTTTAGTCAGCATAGTCTCAGTAATGGGAAGTCCATATTCCTGATAATCTTTACCTATTCTGACAAACTTTAACCTACTTACAATACCATCATCCTTGATTGTATGATAGTGTTGATAGTTGATGTTGATGAGATACTTGTGTTGTTTAAGGAAGTGATATTTTGGTGAATCGGGGATATGACATGTTTTTGCGTCTTGATCTCTTCACTTTTCTGTGATTAATTTGGTAAGCAAGATCTTCCCAAATCAATTCTGGATAGTTAACATTTTCTCTTTTGAACATCCCCCATAGTATGTCAATTCTGGACTTTTTGAGTTTGTCATTACTTTCCGTTTTTCCAGAGAGACACTTGTTGATTATAGCTGCCAGAGTTCTCTATGGCTGGTGTATGTGGTTCACAAACATATTGTGTGCTTGTATAGTGGACCCTTATAGCCAAGATCAATGAGAAAGGTGAGTGCAGTATCATCATCTAGAACATCTGTGAAGTCTACACCTTCCACTCTTAGACAGATATCAAGAATTGTCCTAAAAACTTCAGCATTGGCAGTACACTTCTTGTTGGCTAAGAGAAATTTATAAGAATCAGTGCCTTGAACCTTCTTAATGAATACCAAAATTGTTGTATAAATATTTATGGGACATCTGCAAAAATAGTAAAAGCTTTTAAGCAGGTGGGAGTTATTAATGAGATCATTGACATACTTGAATTGTCTCTTCCTCTCTGATGGAAACCAGAGTTTTCCAGTCTGATATGGGTAGTAGCGAATCTTGACTCTATCAGATAAATTAAACCCATTATCACATCACGAGACAGCAACTTGTTATTTTTCTTGAGGTTTTAGTGATTTGGCTCTAAGAAATTAACCTCTACAGTTTATTTTACACAAATAGAATAAATTATTCTTATTTACGTTTTGGTTATCCTTGATAATATGATTGAAACTATGATTAGGGATTCATCTGCAAATACGTGTGATAGATATACTACACTTCTCTATGAACAGTCACTACTAAGGTCAATGTCCAGTTAACTGAATAAGTCAACAAGGACAACATTCCCATGGGGAGCTTTAGGACACCCATTTCATATTATAGAGATGATAATACATAATACCAACGTACACACATGGTAAGTTAAGAAATATGCAAAGTTACCATGAACTTATTAAACAAATTTAAAATTTGGGGCTGTGTTTCTTTTTCGCATTTTTGTCATATTTCGTTGATATTGTGTTCCTTGTACACTGTTTCGCTTAGGACAAAGACTGACTTGTTTTCCACACTCAAATAAAACCTTACATTGTTTCAACTTGACCATCCTTAAATGTTCGCTTGGTCTGAGGTAAATATGTTTTCGCTGGAATGAATGAAACATGTTTCGCTCAGAAAACATGTTTCACTTCATTCAAGCAAGACATATTTCTCTTCATTCTAAGTTACTTAAATTCAAGTTTTATCAATTAAAATCCTGTGAGGATTTCTCACAATCATCATTTATCAATCAATAATCAGCACATAAATTCACAACCACAAGATTTTAACAACCCTTTTAAACATGGATAATTCAAATTCCGCGAACATAAGGAGAGAACCTCACCATTCCCAAGTGTGTCTTATGGCCATTTATCAGGGCATATTAACGCACTACTTAAGTATCTAGCTCAGTTTATACAAATCACTCTTTAATACCAACCAAATCGAGCAAAAATTATAAATATATTGTAAACTAACGACCATAGAATACATTTTGTCCAGTAAAGGTTCAAAGGAAGCATTTGCAGTGTTCTAATAGCATTAACGAGGGCTCATTTGAGGCTATACTTATAACACGCCGCCACATCAACATATTCCTACCCAAGGGACATGTCTTCGATTTATTCACATCACACACAAAATCATTAAATCTCACACGTGGTTAAGAATTATATTTTTAAAACTTGTTTCTAGCGTAGCCTTAGACGCATCTTTATGAGCACAAAACCACCTCAATAATTTAACACAAATAAGATCAACTTTTTTACTTAAGAAACCCTAAATTCATTTTATATACTAATTTCGGGTTTGCAAAAAGGAGTTGATGATCACTTATTCTGTTTACCTAAGTCAATTTAAAAGAGTTGTACAATCGTATTATTGCGTGTACCATTGGCTTGGAGAAACGGAATTTGAATTTATTAAGTGATGAAGCGAAGTAAATGAGTTAGAGTGTTATTTGGGGGTGTTTGGATGTTTTGATTATGTGTGTGTGTGAGCGGAATTGTGTTGCTAAACACATTATAACCGGCTAAGTTTTAAACTTGGCAACAATGGTCCTTGTGTTTTCTAACTTCTTCTGTTTCTATATTAAACTTATTCCTAAGTCTAACCTAGTTATAGAAATGACACATTAAGCCCCTAAAGTTGCAAACTTAGATTTTAAGTCTTATATTTTGCCTTTTAGTCCCTAAAGTTAAAAGCCAATAACATCTTAAGACCAATTGAGTTACAAATACATTAACTCCCATTTAATTGATAATCCATTATTGATAAACCTTATTCCATTTTATTCGGCGTTGACATTTTTTAAAAGATACATTTGATACAGGATTTTACTATTTTCTTCCTCAAATAATGTCTCGATTTATTTCAAGAGTTGTAGACATTGTTTGAGTGATAGAGAAAAGTCTTTTTAACAAAAATCTTTTCTTAGAATGAGAAATCGGATATTTTTAATTTTTTATTCGTAAACTCAAAAACATCACCATTTAAAAACATGATTCTCTCCGTTTACATAAATAAATGCAACTGCGTCACTTATTTGATATGGGAAGCAGGGTTGTGTTGTCAAAGTAAACACAAGAGTTTTGAATGAATATGAAAGTATTTAATTACCCGTAAAAAAACTTAATTTTCATTGAAAGACAAAGTTTTCTTTTGAATATGCCTTTAAAGATGATGACCGGGTTGCTATCTGAAATTATTAAAAATCGCGCCAATTATGACATATTTTCTATTCGAACTTATTTATAGCTTTGTGCCATTATTAAATGATTCATTACTCGATTCTAGAAACATGTAGGAAACCTTTTTTTTTTTGTATTTTATGATTTTATTTATTTTTGGTATTTTTCCTTTTTATGATTTTATATTTTTATATTTTCTTTTTGAAAAATTTATATGAAATGAAAAATCTTTTTGTGTTTTTCTGATTTTCTTATATACATATAATATACAGGTTATTTCACGAGTTACTGTAACACCCCCAAAAATATGACAACGCAGCGGAATACCACTTGGGGTGCTACTTCATAATACACAGCGCTAGATACAGGGACGACTCTCTAAATGCTGTAGTTTGTAAAAACAATCTCGTTGATTTTATGAAATCAAAATAATAAGATGTCCATAATTGCATCATAATGAAAACAGCTTGAAAGCAACACAACGAGTTTTGATCATTTGTAGGAAACCAAGTATGAAACCTTGTCTAATTTACGACTCACAATGCACATCAGGAAATCAAGCATTTAATTCACCGAGAATTAAACAATGCTTATAAAGTACAGTAACATTAAGTTGGTGAGTAGGGGAATTCATAGGTTTCTGTAACATTTTACGTTGAGACGTTCCAATAAACTGTATCTGCCCAACTGTATCCATTACAGTGTAATCTAAAAAAATGTTTTGTGACTATGAAATCTCCTCTACAATAATCAATAAAATAATTGTGTGATCACTTTTTTAAATCCTTAACGTCACATTCCCAATGTACGGTAGATTTTAGAAAATCAATTAGCTGTAACAATTTGCAGACCGTTTTATCCCCAAATAGTCTCAAAATGTACCGTATCAAGTTGATCACAATTACAAAGTATGTATTTGCCAACTTATTGCCAAGTGTGTTTAAACCCATGATTACCATTACTCTAATTTCATGAAAACGGTGTCGTAGACTTGTTATGTATGACACTTTATTCAGGAGCACAGTAACGTGTTAGTATCCCATGTAGGTGTTCCCTCCAAGAACACCCGGGCGTTAATGAAAATAATGTGTACCCATCATAGGTGTCCCCTCCAAGAATACCCGGGCATTAATGAAAATAATGTGTACCCATCATAGGTGTCCCCTCCAAGAACACCTGGGCATTTCTGAAAATATTCATGTGTATGTACATTTGTTGGCGCATGAAGACTCAAACCATTCGTGTTCACGACATGTCCTATACGTTACGTTTGCCAGTGATAGCTAATCACCCGAACGGGTTTGTCAATCCCGACTAGATCTATTGTCATAACATCGCGGCTCATCCCTCCTAGTTGAAGTTACAGTTCATGCATACCTATAGCTCAATCCGTAATCACATAATAAGACATAGTAGCACTTTACGTTCAAAAAATTAACCCGTAGTATTGTATCTCCTCCGCGAAGATATATAAATGAGTTTGTAAAAAAACCAAAAAGGTAATCAACTACGTAAATGCATTTATAAACAAGCATGTTCTCACCCCAAAAATATATGTAAAACCAGTAAAACGTGGGGCTATGAACTCACATTGATGTTGAAGAACGATTGATAGGCGTCTAATATGCACGATACGAACGGAAGACGAAGCTTGCCGGTCGAGAAGATGAGCTTAAACTTAACGGTCTTAAGTGCACTATAGCCTAGGCATATGTGTTTGGGGGTTCCGGTGAATTGTTATGTCAACGCGACGCGTTGATAAACGATTCTAGATTTAAGTTGTAATGGTATGTGGTTGGTTAAATAAATAAATTGAAAAATTTCCAAAGTGTGTATTTTATATTATATATATATTACATACGAAGAAATAACCATTGTATTAACTCGTACCGCGAATTATATAATAGAGACAGATCAACTCAAGATTAACTCGTGAACTGTATATACTTTTGCAAAAATGTTTTATATACAAAGAGGGAGTAAATAATTAAATCCAATTTTTTTGACTAAACCTCATTCTTCTTTTTAAAAAGTCCTTAGTAGTCACCACGTCCTTTAAGTTATAATTAAACACGCGACGTTGTAAAACCTTTTTACAATAGTTACTGGCCGTATCCTTCTAGCGAAGAATTATATAAATTTAATATAAATAATAATTTTATAAACTTATATTTCGTTTCCTCACAAGGTCCGCGTGTCTATATTGGTTATCTCAAGGTATAAAGTACTAGTTTTCGTTCATTTGTTCAGGTTTCATATTATCAATACCATAGTAATATAATCTTAAGAACCATATCACTTAATTCTTTTTTATCGGTTATCTTATAAAATTATAGAATTTTAGTGAATCGTAAATATGAAATTTACTATAAATTTCATCTATGAATTCTCCGTTTATATAACGTTTCATTTTCCAACAACTCTCGACGTTTCCTATATTCAACTATATGTTGCAATTGTTAACGTGTTAACTTATTTCAAACACTCACGTTTTCTAGATATAATATATATGGATATTTATTATAACTCTATATTATAACAATTTATTAAAAATATCTATATGTATATAATTACGATCTTATTAACAAATTTAATAATTATTATATTTATTTAACCAATATAAACCAACACGAAACCTCAGTTGTTTCTCGTTGTTTTGCTAACAAACACGTCCTTTGTGTCATCTCTCTCTAATACACAAAACGCCTCCTTTAATTGTTGTAAACCTAACCTAAACTACCCTTGGTGTGTTGAAAACCCAACTCGATCACCCTATCCCCTCCGGCTGTTCCCGGCTGTTAATGTCGAAACAAACTACCCCTTATTTGTCCTATAACTCACCTACATCGAACCCCCCTTGGCTGTAACGCCAAACTCGACGCATCACCCCCTACTACGGCTCGTTAGAACATAGCCAACCAAACAACTCATACCCCCCCTGGCTGTTTTCGAAACACAACAAGACCAACGACTATTTCCTTGTCCCCACCCCCACCGGCTGTCCATGACAGCCACCAGGCCTGTCCCCCGCTGTTCAAACGCAACCCCTTGTGGTGTTATACCTCCATACCCGACGCCCTTGGCGTGAAACCATTAAACCAACGCCAGCATAGCTGATTGTCCAGAACCACACGCCAGCGGTCGGGTTGTGATCCACAAACCCACAACGCACCTATTGTGGTGGCTTTAAACCCCGATACGCACCCTCTTTGGTGCCTTATAACAAAACACACGCACCTGTTGCCTGTGTTTACCCGCGACCAAACGCACCCTTTTAGTGTACATAAACCCTCGAACCCGACGGCCACCATCTTTTGGTTGTAGAACTAAATCCAACAACACCCTTGGCTATTTTAATTACAAACAATCGCATTCCTATGGCATTACTTACGTCAAGTGAACCAAACGCCAAACCCTTCGATTGCTAAAAACTATAAAACAACACGATTTCGTGGCTGTTACACGCGAGCAAACGCACACCTTGGTGTAATTTTTAAACATCGACGAACTCCCTTCAGCTAGAGTGGTCGGGTGGTTATGGGAAAAATGGCGCGTGCGGAGAGATGAACCATGGGATCCTGTGGTAGATTCCGGTCGTCGAGGACAACATTTGTCTTTCGTATACGGAACAGACCCTGACGAAAAGTTTGTGGCGGGGTGGTGGCCGGGAATCCGGCGGAGAAGTTGGACAGGAGAGTGGTCGGTGGGTGGTGTGAAGGCGGCTCGGCAATAATAGGAGAAGGGAGAGAGTGGTGTGCAGTGTGTTTGTTCTATTTTTGATGAAAATGAAAAAAAAGTTGATATTGTTAGAAAACTTTTAAAACTAAATGTAATATGTTTAATAGTTGAGGGTTTATTGTGTAACTTTTTATATACTTTTTGATAACTATCGGTTCAGGACTCGTTTGAAAGACTTAACGGGCGGTTCAAATCTCGAAACTTGCGCCATTGTTTTCCAAATCATTTTTCTGATAAAAATGAGTATTCGAGTGTTATTTTTCTATATTTATTTTATCAAACATTTAATAAAATATCTGTTATTTATTTGGTGAACTGGTTTCGCCTCGTCCCAAATAAAAAAATGGATTTCAACCCAAGTATTCGCGTTATCCACAACGCTTTTAATTAAAATGATGACTAATTTATTTAATATTTTTATCAAATAAATACTGATAAATAAAAAAACAAATTTAATTGTTTTTGTGTGTCCACGTTGTATATTGTTCGAATAATGTTTGCGGTGTTGTTTTAGCCTTTTTCAGCTAGTTTCCAAGTCTCGGGCAAAACTGAAAAGTTGTCTGGAATGTCATTTCACATCGAATTGCTCTAGAGTCCGAGTCGTGAAAACGTGATTTAGATGGTCGTTTTTTGTAAGTCAAGCCAGACCCGAAAAGTCAAAGGGTAAAATAGTTCTAAAGTTCCGAAAATTGCCGGATGTTACTCTAATTAACCTACCCCTTAAGTAATCTCGTCCCGAGAGTAAAACTTTGTGTTATCCGCTTAGTGTAGTCTACCAGATGTGACTTAATGATTTACTAAACAGTTGAACATGACGATGATAACTTTATTCAGCCAGAAGTTATTGGTGTTATCGGGCACACCTTAATATACAGAAATTTTCGGCTATGTTGACCAGGATATCATAGATTCCTCATTGAATAGGGTTATCTTAGGGAAAATCATCGTTTCAAGGTGTATAATTGGTATAACGCTTTAGAAGAAAGCCTTCTTATTGTACAATACATCTCTCAACAGGAGAAAGTTTAATCGCGCTGGTTATGTCTATTATAGAAGTTACTAAATGTCTTAGGCGAGTCTCGTTTGCTGCTATCTGTACTATGTTCGATCATTAATACGGATGAGCTAAGGATGTAAAGTATCACAACTTACATGGTTAGGTACTAAATAGTTTTCATGGCTAAAAATGGCGTACTATTGGTTGCACTGTATAATTCAACTTGGTTATATATATCTGACATGTGCTTATCTTGTTTAATGGTGGGTGTTGCATTACTATTTGATAAAGTTGTGTACCAGCAGGACGCTCCGTGGATCCCAAAACAGCAAAACCATAACGACACATACACTATACAAATGGTAGATGGGATGACAGAGGGTGAGGACCCTACCGAGAAAAAAAATATCCCCAGAATAAATTTTAACAAATGGGAGGAGCTCGCGGAAAAACTATCTTTCTATGATAAGTGACGAAATATCATACTCAGTCTGTTAACTCCACAGACAGTTCATGATTGCAAGGATTTGCAATGGCAAAAGTAATAACTTAACGAAGGAATAATGTTCGTTCAAAACGAGGCATTAAGATTTCTGCGGGGGGGCAGACACTTTTGTGCTTACACAAACCTTTTTAACGTAATTTCGTAGTTACTTACAATCTCACATATCGATTCTATTAAGCCACTCATTTATACATTCATTACTCTACATAAAGGTGCGTCTAATTTAATTAAGTAAGAATCGATAAACTCTAGGTTCTGGGATTTACAATTTATTTATTTAAGACGAAGAAGGACGTCCCAATCCTTTCACATAGAAACTTCAGATTATAAATCATCCCTACTTATTAATTGCCGATGCAATACTGCTTACTCACATACTTAGGTGATTGGATAAATTGACGATGCATGTGCGCTCTATGAGTATGGGGAGGTGTCTCCAAACTCGTCTTCGGAGACGGGGTGTAAACTATCAGGAAAATCACGATAGAGTTCAAGATCTGTAATACCTTTTAGGGTTTTCTTGGTGGAGGATGGGTTCTTAGAAGACTCAGACTCTTTAGTTCTTCTCCTCTTGGTCTTCTTACCCTAGTTTGATCCAGCTAGAGGGTCTTCATTATCATCGTCTTCATCATCATCATACTTTCTTTTGTGGTCTTTAACTATGCCAGCGACTCCCTTATCCATTGTGTTTTCATCTTCAATCAATGCTTCTATGAGTGCATGGTACAATCGATGATTGGCAAGATTTCAGTTAAAAGACTTGTTTGCATGCATGGATTGGTAAAGAGCGCTTTTCAAATCATACTCTTCGAGAGCTGCCTTGTCAGTAGACTTGATAGTAAACTTTGGCTTCTGTTGCTTCTCAGCTTGTTCCCTCTTGTTTTGTAGAATCTCTTAAGCACTCTTCTCGGATCCTTGTTCTAGATCAACTGTTGGTGTTTGTTTCTTAGACGATTCAGAAAACTACTGCAGAGAATATTTCTGAATAAGATCTGTTGTGTGTTTCTTCAGATCCTTTTGAAAGACATCCCCAACTTTGGATCCAAGATAGTTATCAACAACAGATGGAACTTGGGACTTGAGAATAGCAAGAGATTCAGTAGAGTGATCAACAGTTTTCAGCTCAGACACATCTTTTTCCAAATTTGCAACTCTTAATTCAACAGCAGTGAGTGCATTGGATTCAAGAACAACAGTCGTGATGGTTAGAGCATCGGTTGTGATTGGTTTTGTGGGGATTGGTGTTGTTGTTTTTTGAGGTACAAGAGGTGTGGTGGATATAAATGGAGGAGGTAGAGTTGTTATAGTAGCTATTAAAGGAGATTCTTGAACAGGTTTGGGAACTATGGGTTCAGAAATTACAGATACAGGTATACTAAGCACGGATGGAGACTGGGTATGTGGAACTTCAGACTGGATCTTAACTTCCAATAATGTGTTGATCTTTGTATCTATAATGTCCTTAATAGTACTAACCAAAGAAGAATCAGAAGAAAGTTTAAGGAATTAATCACCAAAACCTGAAGATACAGATAAGCTACAGATTGATGGAGGGAGTTCGGTCTTCTTGGGATCATCCTTTACTTCTGAAGTCTTTTCAGCATCTGCCTTTGCTGCATCAGTAATCTCTTCATAACCTTTATCAGAATCATCAACTTCATCATTAATCATCTCTTCATGCTCATCCTTGCGCACACGAATCTTGTACTTATATATATCATTCTCATCGGATTCAGTTTCGACATCTTCATCATCAGCATCTTGTGTATCACTGATATAACCATCGCCTTCATCATTAGCATCACCATCTTTATCATCCTTATCAACATCATCATTATCATCATCATAATATTTACTATCTTGTTCATCTTCCCATTCTAGAATAACCTTCTCTTCAGTTGTGTCCTTTTTCTCATCAGGAACTCCTGGTTTAATACTAGTTCCTTCACTTGAGGTAGCAGAGATGACTGTGGACTCATAAGGAACCCATGGTTTACTACCAGTTCCTTCATTTGAGCCTTCAGTACCAGGTTGTCTTCTACTAGTCTTCTTACTTTCTTTAAGAGCTTGCATAAAGTCTGCAGCCTCTTGTTCTTCTAGAGTAAGAGATGGAGCACCTTTAAACTTAGTCTTTGAATTGGCGGGTTTTAACTTTGGAGTACTTTGAGTGTCTTGAATGACTACACTCTTAGAACTTCTGCCACCAGAATTCTTCTTAGCAGATTCAGTCACGATCCTAGCATGTGTAGCATGGACTTTCCTTGCTGCTTCTGCTTCTTCAGCTTCAGTTTTGCTGATAGACTTAGCTAACTCCAAAGCAGCATTAGGATCATCAAAAATAATGTTGTCATCAGCAGACAGTGTGACTTTCTTCTTGACTCTTCTCTTACTAGAAGTCTTTTTCTTAGCTGGTTCAGGTTCAGGTTCAGACTCTTTAGATACATCAACAGTTTCCTGAGAGTCCTCAGTAGTCTTCTTTCCTTGTGAACCTTTGCCTCTTCTCTTCTTGAGGCGAATATGACCAGTAGAATAATTGATGAACATTTGACAGGATTCGGTTTGTTTGATTGCTTTAGTCAGCATAGTCTCAGTAATGGGAAGTCTATATTCCTGATAATCTTTACCTATTCTGACAAACTTTAACCTACTTACAATACCATCATCCTTGATTGTATGATAGTGTTGATAGTTGATGTTGATGAGATACTTGTGTTGTTTAAGGAAGTGATATTTTGGTGAATCGAGGATATGACATGTTTTTGCGTCTTGATCTCTTCTCTTTTCTGTGATCAATTTGGTAAGCAAGATCTTCCCAAATCAATTCTGGATAGTTAACATTTTCTCTTTTGAACATCCCCCATAGTATGTCAATTCTGGACTTTCTGAGTTTGTCATTACATGCCGTCTTTCCAGAGAGACACTTGTTGATTATAGCTGCCAGAGTTCTCTATGGCTGGTGTATGTGGTTCACAAACATATTGGTGTGCTTGTATAGTGGACCCTTGTAGCCAAGATCAATGAGAAAGGTGAGTGCAGTATCATCATCTAGAACATCTGTGAAGTCTACACCTTCCACTCTTAGACAGATATCAAGAATTGTCCTAAAGACTTCAGCATTGACAGTACACTTCTTGTTGGCTAAGAGAAATTTATAAGAATCAGTGCCTTGAACCTTCTTAATGAATACCAAAATTGTTGTATAAATATTTCTGGGACATCTGCAGAAATAGTAAAAGCTTTGAAGCAGGTGGAGTTCTTAATGAGATCAATGACTACTTGAAATGTCTCTTCCTTCTGTGGAACAGTAGTTTCCAGTCTGATATTGGTAGAGCTAATCTTGACTCTCTCAGATAATTAAACCCATTTATCATCACGAGCAGCAACTTGTTATTTTTCTTGAGGATTTATGATTCTGCTTAAGAATTAACCACTACAGTTTATATACACAACAGATATATTATACTGATTTAGTTTGGTTATCCTTGATAATATGATTGATCTATGATTAGGATTCATGCAAACGTGATAGATTTACTACACTCTATGAACAAGTCAACTAAGGTCAATAGTCACAGTTAACTGAAAAAGTCAACAAGACAATTCCAAGGGAGCTTAGGACACACATTCAATTATAGAGCAGATAATACATAATACAAGTACACACATGGTAAGTTATGAAATATGACAAATTACATGACTATTAAACAAATTTTAAAATTTTTGGGCTGAGTTTCTTTTCGTATTTTGTCATATTTCGCTTGAATTGTGTACTTGTACATGTTTCGCTTAGACACGGACTGACATGTTTCACTCAAATAAACCTTACATGTTTCGCTTGACCAATCCTTACATGTTTCGCTTGGACTGAGGTAAACATGTTTCGCTTGGAATGAATGAAACATGTTTCGCTCAGAAAACATGTTTCGCTTCATTCAAGCAAGACATATTTCGCTTCATTCTAAGTTACTTAAATTTAAGTTATATCAATAAAAGCCTGTGAATCATCATTTATCAATCAATAACATCACAAAATCACAAACCACAAGATTAAACAACCCTTTTAAACATGATAATTCAAATTCGAGCACATATAGGAGAGAACCACATTCCAAGTGTGCTAATGGCCATTTATAGGGCATATTACGCATACTTAAGTGTCTACATCAGTTAACAAACACTCTATAACCACCAAACGAGCAAATTTATACTATATGCAACCTAACGCACCAAAGAATCACATTTTCCAAGTAAAAGAGTTCAAAGGAAGCATAGCAGTGTTCTAATAGCATAACGAGGCTCATTTGAGGCTACTTAAAACAAGCCCAACAACAATTCTACCCTAAGTGACATGTTTCGCTTTATTCATATCACAAAAATCATTAAATCTCACACATGGTTAAGATATATTTGAAACTGTTTCTAGCGTAGCCTAGACGCATCATTATGAGCAAAACCCCTCAATAAATTAAACAAAAGCTCAACTTTTTTACTTAAGAACCCTAATTCATTTTATAACTAAATACGGGTGCAAAAAGAAGTTATGATCTAATTCAGTTTACCTAAGTAATATTAAAGAGTTAACAAACGTATATGCGTGTACCTTTGGCTTGGAGAACGAATTTGAATTTTTGAGTGATGAAGGAAGCGAAATGCGTTAGAGAGTATTTGGGGGTGTTTGGATTTTGAATATGTGTGTGAGTGAGCGAAATGTGTTGCTAAACACATTATAACCGGCTAAGTTTTAAACTTGGCAACAATGGTCCTTGTGTTTTCTAACTTCTTCTGTTTCTATATTAAACTTATTCCTAAGTCTAACCTAGTTATAGAAATGACACATTAAGCCCCTAAAGTTGCAAACTTAGATTTTAAGTCCTATATTTTGCCTTTTAGTCCCTAAAGATTAAAGCCAATAACATCTTAAGACCAATTGAGTTACAAATACATTAACTCCCATTTAATTGATAATCCGTTATTGATAAACCTTTTTCCATTTTATTCCGCGATGACATTTTTAAAAGATCATTTTGAAAGAATTTTACTATTTCTTCCCCTCAAATAATGTCTCGTTTTCTATTTAAAGAGCTGTAGACATTGTTTGAGTGATAGAAAATTCTTTTAAAAAATCTTTTCAGATGAGAAACTGATATTTTTAATTATTTTTTCTTAAAACAAAAACAACACCATTAAAAACAAGATTTCTCTCGTTTACATAAATAAATGCACTGACACGTACACTTATTTGATATAGGAAGCACGGGTTGTGTTGCAAAGTAAACACAAGCCTTTGAATGAATATGAAGTAATTCATTCCCGAAAAAAATTAATTTTCCATTGTAAGGCCAAGTTTTCTTTTTGAAATACTTGCCTTTAAGATGATGACCGGGTTGCTATCTGAAATAATAACAAGCCATATGACATATTTTCTATTCGAACTTTATTTATAGCTTTGTGCCATTATTAAATGGCATATTATCGATTCTAGAAAACATGTCATGAAAACCTATTTTTTTGTATTTTTCTGATTTTTTAATTTTGTATTTTCTTTTTATGATTTTATATTTTTATATTTTCTTTTTGAAAAATTTATATGAAATGAAAAATCTTTTTGTGTTTTTCTGATTTTCTTATATACATATAATACACAGGATATTTCACGAGTTACCACCATTACTCGTCTTCCTCCTCTGTCAGACGTTTTAGCGTTTCCGGAGACATGCTTCTCATACCCAGCTTTTCGATCAAGAAGTTGAATCTTTCTCTTGGCAACGGTTTGGTGAAGATGTCAGCCAGTTGATATTCCGTCCGAACAAAGTAAAGTTCCACTATTCCATTCTCCACTTGCTCCTTTATAAAATGGTAGCGTACATCAATGTGCTTTGCTCTAGAGTGTTGAACGTTGTTGCAGCATAGAGCAATCGCACTTTTGTTGTCGCAGTACAGAGGAATCTTATTGAATGTAAACCCATAGTCTGTTAGCTGTGATCGCATCCATAGGATTTGAGCACAACACCCAGATAAGGCAATATATTCAGCCTCTGTACTCGAAATCGCAGTGCTCTTTTGCTTCTTGGAAGACCAGCTAACAAGTTTATCACCTAAGAATTGAGCGCTTCCTGATGTACTGCGTCTAGTGTCCTGACACCCCGCGTGATCTGCGTCTGAATATGCTGTTAGAGACATATCGGTATCCTTCGAGTACCAGAGTCCCATGTTAATGGTTCCCTTTAGGTATCGAAAGATCCGCTTAACCGCATTTAAGTGCTTTTCGGTAGGCTTTGCCTGATACCGGGCACATAAGCAGACTGCATAAATAAGGTCGGGTCTACTGGATGTCAGATACATGAGGGATCCAATCATGCCACGGTAAAGTGTAGCATCAACTGGTGTCCCCTGTAGATCTTCATCCAGTTTATTCTTTTCCACCATAGGTGTGTCTACAGAATCACTAGTTAGCAAACCATATTTTTTAATAATTTCAGAAGCATATTTTGATTGGTTTAGGAAGATGCCTCTAGGACTTTGAGAAATTTGTAATCCTAAAAAGAATGAAATTTGCCCCATCATCGACATCTTGAACTTAGTGGTCATTTGATTAGCAAACTCATTACACAAAGCAGTATTAGTTGATGCAAATATTATATCGTCAACATAAATTTGTACCAGCAATAAGTCGTTTCTTGCTTTCCGTGTGAAGAGTGTTGGATCAACTACACCTTTGGAGTAATGTTGTGAAATGAGGAAACTCGACAGCATGTCGTACCATGCACGTGGTGCTTGTTTGAGACCATAAAGGGCCTTTCTGAGCTTGTACACATGCGATGGGTATTCTTGATCAACAAATCCTTCTGGTTAAGAAACATAGACCTCTGCCTTGAGCCCGCCATTTAAGAAAGCCATTTTGACGTCCATTTGGAAGATCGTCATATTCTTGTTGGCTGCATTTGCTACGAAGATACGGATGGCCTCTATTCTTGCAACCGGTGCAAATGATTCCTCAAAATCGATTCCCTCCTTTTGCTTAAACCCCTGAGCAACTAATCTAGCCTTATTCTTTAGTACACCGCCAAATTCGTATGTCTTGACCTTATAAATCCATTTAAGTTTGATCAACATGACTTTATCTGGACACGGCGCTAATTCCCAAACTTGTAGTCTTTCAAAAAATACCAAAAACTCACCTTTTTGACGTTTTACCTTGATTTTTCTTGCACAACTAGTTATCTTAGGTCTATATCTTGCTTAAAAGCACAAACTTTAACACTTTTAAACACAAAAATCCGGGTTTGATTTTTAAAGCACACGAAAACCAAAAATAACTATAACTAATGATCTAAACAAGATATAAATGCACACAAGCTCACGATATCACCCTATGGCGATTGATACCAATTGTAGATGTATCAAATCACTTAACACTAGACAAGATAGAAAGTTTAGAGAGAGAAAGTGGGTTGTATCACTTAGAGAGAGAAAGGAAAGGAAAATGTATTATGATGTGAATAACCAAATAAACAACCAACCCTTGGAGAGGGTTATTTATACCTCACTATGGCCGGTCACATAAGGATGACTTATGTTGACCCGGTTAGCTTGGTAAGTTTCTAAATATTACGCTACAAGCTATACTATTACACTTTTGGAAGTGACCAAGTCTTTTCTTGATTTCTAACATCAACCGTTGCTACAAATCTTTTAAATATTTTTAGGTTAGAACCATAATCATCATCAATCTGTGTTATTCGAACTTAAAGAAAAACTTATAGCAATTGGGTTATAGTTTTTTCTTTGCTTCGATTAAAGACACACAAACATAAACAAATCAAAACCTACCCGAGACCATATTGATTGATCTTGAAGCCTTAGATACTTCATCTCTTTTTAAGCCTTGTGTTATTTGAATGATCTCTGAGCAAAAGGATTAAAGGGTAGTTTGTTCATTTTCATATATTGTGTGGTATCATAATTGATGGGTGAATATGGAGATTGTTTTGGATCTATGTTTCAAGATGGAGGTATAAGGAAGTTGTTAGTTGAGAGAATGGTGGCATATGAAAAGTGATTAGGAGATGAATATGACCTAACAATTAGGGATTATGAGTGGTATATATATCCCAGTTGTTCTAGGGTTAAAGTATATAGGCCTGGTATCCAAAAATCTATTAAAAGATGAATGAAAATTTCTTTGGGCCTCACTTTGATCCGAAAATGGTTAGGTTAGTTGATGGGTTGGTTATTGTTTAAAAATGGGCTTGTAATCTTAAATGGTATACACAAATTTTTATTCAAATTGGTCAATTTGGACTTAATTTTAGTATAATGATTATATTTGAGGTTTAAAGTGACAAGTGATAAGTGACAATGTTTAAGTGACGGGACCGGGATTAATTTTATAAAGAATCATGGAATTTATATTTTAAAGGCTAGATTTGGTATTAAAATTTTTTAAGTGACTACGGAGTTGATCGGGTATCACTTATTTGCAAATGAAGTGGCATTTCACGAAGGCGTGTTCTTATTTTATCTTGAAGTCGAGGTTGGTTGGATGCATGACTTTTAATGATAAATTGCTCAGGCTTAAGATTTTGGATGAAGACTTGGATTATCTAGTTACTAGCAGTCAGAGTGGTTGGTTGAAGACCTGGATAAATATCACTTAAAAGAGATACGTTGTAGTTCTCAGTGTCACACGCAGAAGACGATGTGGATAATCGCAAGCGGTGATGAAAGTCTCATACTTTGTCTGGTAGGAGAGATGTGTCCATCCGGGACTTAATTGACTTTGGTGCGGCAATTTATTTCTTCACTATCATAGAGGAAGAAAAGTGCATATCCGGGACTTAATTGACTTTGGTGCTACGATTTCAACTTCGTGAAGGGGTAAAGTGTGAACTTAGAGATTTGAGTGCTACAAATTCTCTACACCGTTCGTCCAACATTAGTGCAAGCTTAAGTCACAAGAACGGGGAATTCTACTTCAGTTTCAAGTTTGGTATATCGGGTTAACTCCATCAGTGGTCACTTCAAATAGCCTACTAAACGGTTGGTAAAAAGATAGTCAGAAAGAGTTTATGAGTAGAGATTTGATCAGCAGTTGATTCTCACGGGATAGCTAATTTATTCCTCACACAAGTATTCAAGTATATGTGCGTACAAGGTTTTGCTGATTCTGAGGTATCGAAACCAGCAAGGGGGAAGGAAGACACACCCTTGAGTCTTTTCCTTTCTTTTTCTTGAAAGCTTGAAAAAGTCATCTTTCTTAAAAATCTTTTGTGTTAGACCATGCCGGGAAGACAAATGTCTTAACCGCAGAGAAAATCAGCGCCTTAACTTGTGGCTTTTGGGTGCATTTCTTCAACCACATGGGGAAAGAGATATCTTGCGAAAGTTAGTATGAATTATTTGAATTTCCAGGGGGAAGAGTTGTGAGAAGAATTATTCAAGAGTGAGAAGATACGATGCTGATCCTGTTAATAGTTTCCCCGAACGGTCAATCATTAAGCTTATTCTTAAAGTAGTAGTAATATTTGACGTGGTATCCTACTAATTCCGCTATGCACTTAATTATTCTAAGCTTAGAATAAAGCTTTGAAACTGTTCAAGAGAGGATTGCTAGTTTGGGGGGAAGCTTTGAAAGCTTCTAAAAGAAGAATATATGGCATGAATTAGGGGGAAGCTGATTCAGAAGCTTCTCCTTAACCAGAAGTGTATGGGTTACTTAGTTCATGCCTATTGCAATATTTCTCCTACAGGGTACTACAAAGATGATCCATGTTGGAGTGCAGACTTGAAGTCAAAGACCACAGAAGACATCATCAGCATTGGAAGCTTCGTGGAAGTTCTTGTTCTTAATCAATATGTACTTGTTAGGAAATTATTATAAGTAATTCCTTATATCGTCCCATGGGGAAGATTGTTAGGATTTCATTTTATGTGACGACATTTATGGAATTACCATAGTTTATAATAGCACCACACGCAGGGACTAGAATAGACATTCATATATAATTAGCATTCGTGTGGGCTATAAATACCCCTCCAAGGCTTCCATGGAGGGGTTGAGACTCTTGTATTATTTTCCTTTTCATCTTATTTTACACTTTTGTTTCTCTCTCTACTCTCTCTTACTAAACATGGCTATCTTGTGGTTTGAATCTCCCTGACCACCGGATCAATGATTCTTTAGTTTCTTCAGTTATTGTTTTATCTGATAAGGATCTGCTAAGTCAGTTGAATTTATTTGATAATTTTGATACTCAAAGTAGCAAACCTTTATGATGAAGAGAGGGATACACCTAATGATGAAGATAATGCCCCCAAATTCTCCTAACAGTTCTAATACTATTAAAGATGAGAGTGGCAATGCAACTTCTATGGGTAATAAAAGCATCTCTAAGGGCAACTCTCAACACACTAAAAATGTGTTAATATTTTTTGATCAAAATAATGTTAGGTATGATATTCCATCTAATATTTCTACTGAGAACAATGAGGGAATGCAGCCTGCTGGTAATAGAAGATCTACTAGAACAATGAGGGAATGCAGCATGCTGGTAATAGAAGATCTACTAGGACTACAAAAATTCCTGCTAAATTTAATGATTATATGGTCAATAGCAGTGTTAAGTATGGTCTTAAGAAGGTGGTAAAATATGCCAGTCTTAATACTACCAATTACTGTTTTTCTACTTCTCTTAACAAGCTCATGAACAAGCCCTACTTTAGATCGCACAAACATTGTTAAGTTCTTGATGTCGCTTTAAAAGATAGAAACTGGGTACCGACTCGCCCTCTGCGCAATGTCCGCAATGTGTGTGTTTTTTTTTTTTTTAATTTTTGTACAGCTTTAAATAGGAATAAATACTTGAGAGTCAATATTAAGATCTTCCTAAGAGTTAGCGACCTTATAGCGATTGCTAACTGGATATGTCTAGACGATTCACTTGTAATGGCCTTAGGACGACAGTAGACTGATAGTCACAGGCTGCGCGCTTATCTGTTCCTCTCATGGTTACTAGTGTCGAAGAGAGACAGCTAGATTGCATTTAGAAGAAGATCTGCTCGTCATGTTGATTAATTTTACAAACTTGTTAGGCATGCATATAAATATTGCATTTCAAAATGATTGGCCTCTTTTCCAACTTGATGTGAACAATGCTTTTCTTTAGGGTGACCTTTATGAAGATGTGCATATGTATTTACCTCTTGGGTGTAATGGTAACAATTATAAGAAAGTATGAAAGCTTAACAAGTCATTGTATGGGCTTAAACAAGCTCCCAGACAATGGAATGCTAAACTTGTGTGTGCTCTTGTTGATCATGGCTTGTGTTTCCCCCCCACTGTAGCACCCCCCCCCACCCCCCACCCACCAAACAATTATTTTGTTGCTTTAAAAGATAGAAACTGGGTAGAAGCTATGAATGCAGAAATTAAAGCTTTAAATAAGAATAATACTTAGAATATTAATGATCTTCCTAAAGGTAGAGAACTTATAGGTTGCAAATGGATATTTAAGATTAAATATAAGGCCTTAGGAGAAATAGAAAGATATAAGGCAAGATTAGTTTCTAAATGGTTCAATCAAAGAGAAGTATTGATTATGAAGAAACCTTCCGTCATGTTGTTAAAATTACAACTGTTAGGTGCTTAATTAATATTGCATTTCAAAATGATTGGCCTCTTTTCCAACTTGATGTGAACAATGCTTTTCTTTAGGGTGACCTTTATGAAGATGTGCATATGTATTTACCTCTTGGGTGTAATGGTAACAATTATAAGAAAGTATGAAAGCTTAACAAGTCATTGTATGGGCTTAAACAAGCTCCCAGACAATGGAATGCTAAACTTGTGTGTGCTCTTGTTGATCATGGCTTTGTTCAGAGTAAGTATGATTACTCTTTATTTGTGAAAGATTCTAGTAACACATTTATGGCTCTTTTGGTATATGTTGATGATATAGTTATTACTGGAAGTAATGTTAATTAGATTAATGACTTTAAAAAGTTCTTGAAAAGTAAGTTTCAAATCAAAGATGTGGGAAATCTGAAATACTTTTTGGCAATTGAAGTTTTGGAAAATGAAAAAGGGGTTTATCTGACTCAAAGGAAATATTGTTTGGAACTTCTTTATAAATTTGAACTTCTTGCTGCTAAACCAGTATCAAGTCCATTGCGTGAAAATTTCACTTTGAATCATAAAAAAGGTCCTGAGGATTGTAAACTAACAAATGTTACTAATTATCAAAAGCTTATTGGTAAGCTTATATACTTGACTCATACAAGGCCTGACATTTCCTTACCTAATCCATCAACCATTCATCTTTGAAACTCATACAAGGCCTGACATTTAGTTACATATCTAATCGGTGACAAATGCACCTTTTTATTAATCTAAGAACTTTCATAGAAACTTGAAACTTATGCCTTAGTATAACTTGTACTTGTGATGAACAAAGAATGGGGCTCGCGACTACCATATGAAGAAAAAAACAGTGGCAATATGAAAACGATAAAGATATACAGAATAGTTCACTATTCGTATAAAATGATATGAATGCAATATTTTGGTTCTCCATACAACTTTATAAGGTATTAGTGTGCGGATATCGTAAAAATAACTAATAGATGATTGAGAAGGAGGATTGAGATAGTGATGACAAATATATATATAACTATATATCGTAGTATATTTTTGTTGATTTTTTTAGAACAACGGTTATTATTAAAAACGAACTAGCAAGAAGCTAGAAAACTAAACGTTACATGATTACAAGAGAAGGGTGTTTTAGCCAATCAACCCAACTAAACTTTAACTTACATCTATATCTACACCAATAAAAAGATTGTTACACAAGATCATCAAAAATCAGCGCTTTCGGAGGAATACTTGAACCAAATAGTAATTTATTCCAAAAATTCCAAACTAACCACCACATGGTATAAAAGACACCTTCCAACATATGTTTAAGCTTGCAAGAAAGCTTGAGATTCGACAACCAACTCACCCATTCCTCGTACAAACCAAACTCTGACACACTAAAATCCCACCAGGTAGCACTTTTACCATAAATCTCTCTCGCTAGATAACATGAAAAGAAAATATGGCTTGAAGATTTTTCAAACATGCCACGATTCGGACATAAAATGGACTGGATATCCACTCCTATTCGAGACAAATTAAAACGAGTAGGTAAACAATCTAATCTAACCTTCCATGCATGTATATTGACTTTAATCGGAACAGCCTTTATCCAACGTGTCTTAGAAGAAACCTCCGGTAACATATGGTCGTAAATATGTCTCCTAACCGAGCCAACAGAGAAGACTCCCGAACCCTTCAACGACCAAACCTATCTATCTTGCATCACAGAAAGTTGAAAACCCACCATGTTGGTTGACAGCTCTGAAAACAACCCGAGTTCAGCTCTACCCCTCGGATAACGACGCAGAGAATAACCCAAATTATCATGAGCCAATTTAGCTGTTACTATGATCTTCTTGAAAGATTCCATCTCATACACTCTAGGATATAATAATTTCAAAGCAACATTACCTATCCAAACGTCCTCCTAAAACAAAGTATCTTCACCATTACCCACCTTTTTCTTTATAAGACCAAGAAGATCGATCCATTGCTTCTTAATATATGTCAAATCTCGAACAATGTCTAGCCAAATAGATGCACGAGAGGACTTAGGAAAATTACTAAGAGAACCATCCTCACCATGCACAGCTTGAATAACCCTAGCCCACAACGATTTATTATCATTTCTAAAATGCCACTCCCACTTAATCAAAAGAGCACTGTTAAAGGCATAAAAACTTGAAACACCTAGACCCTCTTTCTCTTTAGAAGCCAACATACTTTTCCATCTAACCCACGATAATTTTTTTTCATTATCCTCCACCCCATTAAAAACGACTTCGAATAGACTCCATTCTTTTTAACACTTGCATAGGGACTTTAAACATGGACATATAGTAAATAAGAGACGAACCTAATACAGATTTAAGGAGAGTTAACCTTCCACCTATCGAAAGAGTCTTCATCTTCCATTTGGAAAGCCTTGCCAACATTTTCTTAACGATCTCATCCCATGATTTTATTCTAGACATCATACCACCAACTTTGATACCTAGATAAGAAAAAGGGGGCTTGAGTGTCAAACATCCTATCATTTGGGCAGCATGATTCACTTTATTAAAGTCGGCTGCTATCCCCATTAGTTTACTTTTCTTTCATATTTATACGAAGTCCAGAAGCTTTAAAGAAACAATTCAAAACATGCACAATAGTAGAAATATTTGAATCACTCCATTGCCCCATAAACACGACATCAACTGCATAGAACAAATGGGATAAATGCAGCGTCGTCCCAATGGAAACTCCCTTGAACATACCTTCATTAACAACATTCTGAAACAAGAGATGAAAACTTTTCATAATTAGAATAATTAAAAATGGAGAAAGTGGGTCTCCTTGTTTAAGACCTTTATGGAATTAAAATTCTTCTGTAGGACTCCCATTTTAGCATTTTAGCATCTTGCATTTTCGGAATCAATGCAATAAAAGAGGAATTTCCCCCACTAGGAAATGACCCATATTGAGAAAAATAAGACACTGCATCCATCACATCAGTTTCAATAATATTCCAATACCTTCGGTAAAAACCAAAAGTAAAACCATCCGGGCCTGAGGACTTATCCAAACCGTAATCCCACACGACCTTTTTTATTTCATCCTTAATAACGTTTCTTTCCATGTCTACCTGTTGCTCTAGTGTCAAAATATTAGGAAAGTTCATGTGTAAACGAAAATGAGACAAACCTGGGCGATTAAACCGGTCCTTAAAATGAGACAAGAACTCGTTCTTCACCATATCAGGGAATCTATCCAAGCTCCTTCAACTAAAATACAGTGAATTGCTAACTGATTTCTTTTTTTATTAAGGACACCATGAAAATATTTGGAGTTTTCGTCTCCTTCAATCGAACATTTAATCTTAGCTTTCTTAGCCACTTCCAACGAATCTAACTTGTCCAAGTCTTGTAACGATTTCACAACATTTAAACGCATATTAAGAACGTTAGAATTCACATCTCCTTTATCTAAAACACTATCAATGTCAGCCACTGTGCCTTTAAGAATTAGTTTCTGAGCTCTATTGATATGTTTCTTAACTTTTACCCAACTACGCACTTTCTGTTTAAGGTGCTTCAGTTTCTTTATAAACCTAACCATAGCATTAGTCTCATAAGGAAAAGGAGCACTCCAAGCCTCTTCCACAAACTTATCAAAACTGTCACACCCCCAAACGGGGCCTAGTCGGAAACACGTGTCCGGGGGCGTAACGTCATAATATACATCACACAAGATACAAAGAACGACCTCTAAGGGTACGTTTGAAAATCCTACATCGTTGCATTAATTAAAATAGTTAAAGTTTGACATAATTTTAAAGATAATATGCGAAAGCGAATAAAAGTTTTAGAAATTGACAACGATGTTTAAACAGTAGATAATAGCGTTTCTTGAAAATCGGCCCAAAGCATAGCGACACCAAATAGCAAGCAAAGACATCCACAGCTAAGCACCTGAGAAAAACATGCTAAAACGGTCAACATAAAGTTGAGTGAATTCATAGGTTTGAATTTAATATTAAAAGTGGACCACAAGTTCACAGTACGCACGTGACAGTTATAACAGATACAACTTCACATAAAAAGAATGTATTTACTGTTTCACTAAGCTCATGACACCGAAGCTCAATTTAAAAGGAAGCATTTTATATGCCAAATAGTATTCCACGCCCTAGAGGTATCTGACCAAGATCACCTATTAACATTCCGACATGGTATATATCCGTTTGTTCGGGACCTCCGAATCTAGTAAGCGCTACTTACCCGGATAGGGATAATTACTCCCAATAGATCTATTTACAACATTCGCGCTCACTTAACCAGTACGGTCGGTTAAGCAATTGACGGTTCATGATAATTCGGGCATTAGTGGTCTATTCGCTACTTAGGCAACACGTAATCAGGAAAAGGAAACGTAAAGTAACTGTGTCCATAGTTTGAAAACAAGCAATGTTTCTCACCCCAAAATAGTAAAGTAAAAGTAGTAAAACATGGGGCTATGAACTCACCTTAGCAAAATGAGCAAATGATAATCACGCAAGTAAAAGATGATATAGAAATCTAGCCGCGACCTAGAATAATAACGCGTCTCAGAAACACGGAAAGTATGCCAAGAATTGCACAATATGTTCATCACCAAAAGACATCCATGTGTGTTTGCTTTAGTTTGATTATCAAATCATGACGAAATAAAATCATATAGTTTTTCGTTAAGTTTCGGCGTTTAACCAAAAATTACTATTTTTAGAAAGTTTCTATTTTAGGAAAGTTTTTAGTTTCAGGACGTTAATACCGTCCCCTACATTTGTTAAGTTTCAATAATTCAAAACGCACTAACTAGACATAATTACTTAACTTCCAAGTCCGTTCCACTAAATTCTTACCAAACTTACTATTTTTAGTAACTTTCTCGCTTTTCCCAAAATATGTTAACGGCGTCTTTAAATGATACAAATCAATAGGTATGTGTTACTATATGTTTCGCTAGTGTTTAGAAAGTCCAAAAATGTCCGAAAGTGTGTAAAAACTCATTAACTCTTGATAACGCTCAAATTATACATGTTTCTATACGCGTTATCAATGCTTTCATAAATATAAATTGGTTAAACATAAGAACTTTTGGTATAGAATAGAGTATATTTGCTATTGTGGAAGAAAACGGAAGAAAACACTAAGATTTGAAGCTTAAATGAAGAAATAACTCAAGCTGAATGCTTCCCGACACCTGTCCACTGTTTTGGCCATAACTCGGTCATACGAACTCCGTTTTAGTTGATTCAAGTAGCCATGGAACGAGAATTCAATTATCTACAACTTTGGAAAATGAAATCTGCTGAAACGACCCAAAGTGCGGAGCATTTTGAAATAAGTAAGGCGCACTTTTCCATCAGAACTGAAATTTAAAAGAATTAAATGCAATTCATTGCTAAGTGCATTAACTCACAAAGTACTGCGCACTTTTATGCAAGTGGGGTACACTTTGGCCCCGAAAAAGCCTACATAAATCCCCTTTACCTCTCATATCTCACACATAAACTTATATCTTACACACACACAATCTCTATAGCCTTTGGAGAGGAGGAAGGAGTTGTGAGGGTCTTTGGACCCAATGATCCAAACACCCCTCTAAACCACCATGCCACCACCACTCTCAACCATAAACCACCACTAAAACACTTATTTATAGAAGTTCCACACCATATTTAGATCATATACCATCCATTTCCATAACCTTAACACTTATCACTTTGATTCTAGGAGAATTCACACCAAATTCTCTTAAGATCATCACCATAAACCTTGTTACCAAACACTCCATTTGGTGATATATTGTGGATTTCCAGAAGTTACTTGGTATATTTTGGGTTATCTCAGTAGCATTTGGTTGTTGGTTGATCATGGAATCGTTAGTTTTGGGTTGATGATTGTTGTAGTCAAAATATTGGTATTGTTACTTTGCTTCTTTTATGTGAAACATGAATAATATTTGAATGATTTTGCTATGATTTATGAATATACATGTTTATGAATTCGATGTTATCTTACTTGGATCATTGTTTATCTCTTGATATATCTTGTAATTGAAATAGGCCGAAAGGATTAATTGCCTTGATATATTTTGAATCATGTTGGCCATATGAATCAATATCATGCTTGTGAGAATGGTGTGGTAAATTGATAAACAACCTAAGTAGAATGATGTTTAAGACCCTTCCTTATGTTGACCGACCGGGTTGGGAGGAATTCATATATATGCATATTTGATATAAACCATTCTTAATGCACTAGTGATGATGTAGTATATAGGCCGAAAGGATTCTATGTTATCATTGGTAGATATGCTTGTTATTATGATTACCCATCATATATGACTTGTATGCTTTGTTTATATAAAGTCTTGCTCTATCTCTATCTATTATGTTATGTGGATCATGTCTTGTTTCTTGCTTACTTTATACACACGTTTTGGCTATTTGATCCGTGACAATCAATTAGCTTTGTTACTTGATAAACAATCTGTGAATTGCTACAAATCCCGTAGAACGACCTGGACTTACCCAATACTATATTACACTCGAATAGGGTATACTTGCCCGAATGTTATGTTTTTAGTCAAAATCGGTATTTCTAGTTATTATAAATTTAAAGCTTGTAGAAAACACACATCAAGTTTTTGGCGCCGCTGTCGGGGATTTGTTTTAGTTGTTTGCAGATTGTTTGCTAGTCTTGTGCATTTTACGCGTGTTTAAATATCTTTAAATCTTCAAAATATGTTTGGTGTTGCAGAAAGTAAGGCGCACAATTAACCTTGTGCGCTGCACTTCCCCTGTTCCCGTTTCTTATTTTGCAGGTTTATACCCGAAGTGCGCCGATTTCACACCACAATCGCCGTGCTTATTTTACAAATCAACATTTATAAACTCGCCGTACCATTTTCTGGCAAACGGAACCCAAAAAAATCGTGTTTCCTCAGGAAGTGCGCCACACATACAATTTGTGCGTCGGTTTTCCTAAAAACCCAGAAAGTACGTCGCACTTACACCAAGTACGCCGCACATTCTGCAAATTTTCACAAACTTAATCTGATTTAAAACCAAAACCCAAACAAAACCCTCAAATTGCTAGTCTCAGGTATGTGATCATTTGAAATTCCATTTTAAATGATTATACGCCTTGCAATTTTGTTAATATTTAGTTTTTCAGTCGAAAAAAAAACCAAAAAGATTTTTTTTTCTAAATTGTTTTTGCTTATTTTGTTTTCTGACATGTTCCTGTTTATATAATAAAACATGTGTTTTGTTGATTTATTAGTTTGTTTATATTTTCTGGCATTGAATATGTGAAAAATAAAATAAAAAGTAAAATTTTGAAAAATATTGCAGTAAGTACGCCGCACAATTGACTTTGTGCCCCGCACTTTTCACCTGCATACAAAAAATTTTGTATAAAATTAAATCAGTTACACTTTCTTTTTATGTTATGTGAATACTTGTAATATGTTTGTATTCATCCATGCATCATAGGTTGCTTGTTTGTGTTTGTGTGTTGAGTGTTTGAATTTGAATTGTGTAAAAATATTAAACATTATAAAATCTAAAAAAAGATTTTCTTATTTCTTTTTGTTAATATTGTGTGTTTGCTTTTGTTTGTTTATGCGATTATATATGTGTTCTTAACTAATAAATTGTGATAAAAAATTATATATATAATAACAAAAATATGTTTTCTGTCATAATAAAACCGCCGCACATATGTTTGTGTGCGGCGCACCTTTCAAGTTTTTTTTACCGCGCTAGTATTTAGAATTAAAAAAAACAATAAATGTGATGTACGTCGCAATTTCTTTTAAGTGCGACGCACTTCTGGTCTAAAAAATATATATATAAATACATAAATAGATATATTAATAAAAAACAATAAAAAAATTTACGTTATATAATTATTGTATGTTAGATTTTTGTCAAAAAAAATTATAAAAAAACCAATATATATATATAGTAAGGATCAAATGAGAAGAAAACTTATAATGAGAATGATAAGAAGAAACCACAACCACACATTTCAGATGCACCTATAAAAATACATGCATCTCCCCTTAAAATTCTCTTTCCTATTTAAAATGTGTGGCTAGAAATCCTTCTTATTCTTCTCATTATATTTTTTCTTCTCACTTGATCATTTCCCTATATATATATATTGTTTTTAGTCAAATGTGTATAAATAAAAATTTGAAAAAAAATATAAAAAAAATGTTTTGAACTTTGTGGGTGTGTTCGCTGAAAACCCTCACGAGACTATAACTCGTCCACTCGGGCCACCGAAGGGTTTAAAGGCTTTTTGCATACGCTAAATGCAACCGTGGTGCCTACGAAAGTGCACTTTTGTATTTTACGGTTTTTGTAGTTTAGCTTATTTTGCAGATTAAATAAATAAGTGGAGCTTGGATTGGTGGTACTGTTATCACTCGGGGGAGTGATATATTTGAAATATAATACACATGGCGGCGTTATGTTTCGCGCCGTATCTTTCAGAATTCAGCCAAGGCACTTATGAACCCCGGGAAGTCTCGTTTCTCTTGTATTTATTTTTCCCGTTTGTTCCACTTTTAAGTTATTTTCTAAAAATAAGCATATGGTCACTCTATGTGTGGGGCGGGGGGGGGGAATGAATTGAAAAATCAGACTCATTATTAATTTGTAACTTTTGTTCGCCCTCGGTAATCTAAAAACCTATTCTTGTTTTTATTTTATTTTTGCCACTTAGGTTAATATATTAGAATAAAAACGTAGTAAATAAATAAAGTTTTGAAATCAATGATGTGTCCCGATTGATAAAGCAGATCCGACTTGGGATTGATAACATTACTTGCGCATTTATACAATTCAGTAAAATAGTGAGGGATTTTGAGCCTGTATAGAGCATACGTATTTTATGCTTGATTCCTTTGATTATGAGTGTGCCGGTGATTTGTTGATTCTAGAACTTGTGCTTGATAATCATTACGAGACCGCAGTGAGATCACGTTCCCGTGATATAGGTATTTTTATGTGATAAAGAGGAAACTTAGGATTTAACCCAAATAGCCATTCCATTTAATTATTTATTCTTTTTAGCTGGTTACACTGATTAGCTAACCTCCCAAATAAAACCCTTATGTTAGCACTCATCTTTAGTGCTAGATACCCCTAGTTTAACCCCTTGAGCCATTCTATTCATTTTTCTCATCCACTTAAAAAAATAAAAAAATAAATAAATATAACCTTAACCTAGCCTTACCCCTTATCGAAAGTCCAAATGGTTGGTTGCTAGTTGCTTGGTATGATTGATTGATTTTTGCTCATAGTTTGTTCGCACTTTGGTATAAGTGTTGTGCCATTTTGACGAAGACGAAGAGGGCCCGCTCCGTATTTCGTATTTTTTGTGGTGTTTCTTATCTCAAGTGTGTAGGAATTGTTAGTTGTTTGAATGAGTGTGGATTAAAAAAAAGAAAAAAATGGGAAAAAAAGAAGAAATAAAAAAAAGTTGAATCGAAAAAAAAGTATGAATAAGTGTTGTTTGTTAGATGGAGGTTGGTTTGTTCAATAACCTCACAGGTTTGTGGATTGTTGTAACTAGCAACATGGGTTTCTTGGACTTGTCGACATGTATATTATAAAACCATTTCCAGTATATATTTCCCATGCCTTATCCACACCCTTATTAACCCTTAGCCTAACGTTACAACCCGAATAAAAGTCCTCTTTTGATAATTATACCTGGTGCTTACACCATGTCGGTGCAGTTTTGTTTCTTGTACAAGTATATGGTATGAGATGGATCATGTCTGAGCAGAGTGTGATTTCCCTTTTACCCTCTATTACATCACATACGAGTGTTTGAGTGAATTATATTTTCCTTATTCGTGAGGTGCTTAGTCATGTTATTACAGCTTGAAGATCATTGGGTATTGTCAAACATCTCTGTTTTCACATATTAAAAATCCAAAAATATTTTTCATAATTCTATGTTTGTTTTGTAAAGCTTATATTTTCCTTATTTTGCTTGAGGGCAAGCAAACCCTTAAGTGTGGGGGGATGTTTGTGCCTTTTGCACTTATTTGTTACAAAAACCAAAAATATTTTTGAAAATTTCACACCCAATAATTTTTTTAAAATAAAAATAAAAAATATCAAAATTTTAAAAATATAAATATATAAAAAATAAAAATTTGTCTTGTCACCTAGGACCTTGTTTATAAAATTTCTTTTCTTAGATTTGCTTGAGGGCAAGCAAAGTTTTAAGTGTGGGGTGATTTGATAACGCTCAAATTATACATGTTTATATACGCGTTATCAATGCTTTTATATGTATATATTGGTTAAATATAAGAACTTTTAGCATAGAATAGAGTATATTTGCTATTGTAGGTTCTTGGAACATGTCGTGGAAGAAAACGGAAGAAAACACTAAGATTTGAAGCTTAAATGAAGAAATAACTCAAGCTGAATGCTTCCCGACACTTGTCCACTATTTTGGCCATAACTCGGTCATACGAACTCTGTTTTAGTTGATTCAAGTGGCCACGGAACGAGAATTCAATTATCTACAACTTTGGAAAATGCAATCTGCTGAAACGACCCAAAGTGCGGAGCATTTTGAAATAAGTGAGGCGCACTTTTCCATCAGAACTGAAATTTAAAAGAATTAAATGCAATTCAATGCTAAGTGCATTAACTCACAAAGTGTTGCGCACTTTTATGCAAGTGGGTGCACTTTGGCCCCGAAAAAGCCTATATAAAGCCCCTTTACCTCTCATATCTTACATATCTCACACACTAACTTCTATCTTAAACACACACAATCTCTATAGCCTTTGGAGAGGAGGAAGAAGTGGTGAGGGTCTTTGGACCCAATGATCCAAACACCCCTCTAAACCGCCATGCCACCACCACTCTCAACCATAAACCACTACTAAAACACATATTTTCAGAAGTTCTACACCATATTTAGATCATATACCATCCATTTCCATAACCTTAACACTTATCATTTTGATTCTTGGAGAATTCACACCAAATTCTCTTAAGATCATCACCATAAACCTTGTTACTAAACACTCCATTTGGTGATATGATATATTAGTTGGATATCCAGAAGTTTACTTGTAATATTATGGGTTATCTCAGTATCATTTGGGTTTTGCGATTGATCAACTCCGAGAATTTGATTAGTTTTGGGTTATGGTTGTTTGTACAGTCACACACCAATTGGTAGTTGTTATCTACCTTTGACCTACATATATGTACAAACAATGGAAAAAAATTTAAGCATGACTTTTGCTAATGATATTATGATAAAACAATACAACAGCTTATATGACCACCGTCGATTTATCTTACTGGCTCAATTTTTTATCTCTTGAATCAAGTATCTTGCAATTGAAATAGGTCGAAAGGGATTAATTGCCTGTGATATATTTTTGATCATGTTGGCCATAAGATCATATCGAGCTTGTGATAATGGTGTTGTGAATGATAATCAACCCAAGTAAAATGATGTTTAAGACCCTTCCTTATGTTGACCGACCGGGTTGGGAGGAATTCATATGTATGCATATTTGATATAAACCATTCTTAATGCGCTCGTGATGATGTAGTATATAGGCCGAAAGGATTCTATGTTATCATTGGTAGATATGCTTGTTATTATGATTACCCATCATATATGACTTGTATGCTTTGTTTATATAAATTCTTTGCTCTATCTATATCTATTATGCTATGATGGATCATGTCTTGTTTCCATGCTTAAAATATACACACGGTTTGGCTATTTGATCCTGACAATCAATAGCTTTGATACATGATAAACACTTTGTGAAATGCAACAAAATTCCGTGGAACGACCTGTTACTACTCAATACTATTATTACCTCGAATAGGGTATAACTTTCCCGAATGTGTTGTTTTTAGTCCAAAATCGTTATTTCTAGTATATTAAAAATTTAAAGCTGGTGTAGAAAAACACACATCACTCTCATCTTCACCACGAACCATAATAATTAACTAGAAAAATAACAGTTTATATCTTTATTTATGAAATCTTGTCTTTAAAATCTTCAAAATTGAAACACAACATTATGATTATGGATCTTGAACATATAAAAAGAATATAGAAAAAACACAAGAAAGATACAAGATACTTACAAGAATGAAGAACAGAGGAAGTAAATAACACAAGATATACCCAAACATCAATATGATCTCGAAAAACCCTAAATAAAAACCAAATCCCATATTTGTAGATCATTGAAAATACTTGAATCAAAGAAAACCTACTTAGGAATAACCTTGGATCTTGATAACAAAAGAAGTGAAGGAATGTGTCAATCTTGGTTAAAAGATCAAGATATGAAAATCCCTAAAAGGTCACCCCTAGTTCTTCTTCCGTGCGACCCTAGAGAGCAAAGGAAGGCAAAGAGAGGACAAAAAATTTTGGAGACCTATGAGAAAAGATGAGAACCCTAAGAATGAGAGTGCATTAGAATTTAATAGGCCAAGACCATGTTTAGGCGTTAACATGGTTACTTAAGTAACAAGTGAACAAAACACACCTCAAAATGAATGAGATGACCTAAAATGAGTATAACATGGTTTATATAGGATAAGGTCTAGGGTTTTGAGTCACAATATGACCAAGTAAGCAACCAATACACACCAAAAGTGTGTTTGTGTGTGGTTCGGCCGAAACATAGCCACAAGGACCATGGTTCATATTTTTTTAGTCTTGGTTCATTATACTTGGTCTAAATTTTGAATTTTGGTCAAATGTACAAGTCAAAGTGTGTAAGCATGCATTTGTCTTGACTTGGATGGATTAGTGTGCATGAAATGGACTCCCTCATGTGTCACTTTCATACACATGCATGGAAAGTTCAAGAAAAGATGCCATTTAATTGATTTCAAGGCTTATGTTTGCATTTGGTTTGAGTTTAGGCGTCTAATATATAGAGGGGGAGGGATATGAACAAAATTCTTTCACTTAAGAATATGAGATTGATGATAACTAAAGTTTACACAAAAAGATTTCGAGTTTCCGAGGTTCCGTTAGGTCAAAAACACGAAAAACGCAATTTAAACAGTAAAGCGTAAAAATAAATATCGGGAGTGATCGTAAACTACGAAACACTTAGAAAAGATAAAATAACTCATATAATATCTAAACTAATGAATATCCGATGCCGGAACGCGTCCGATGAAGTTTTTCAGATTTACGCGGGTTTACTTCCCGGTAAACCGCCAGATTCAAACATAACGTATAAAAGTCAAAAATAATTGTCGAAAAAGTTTAAAATATTGACCTGAAAATCTCGGGGTGTGACATTCTTCCCCCGTTAGAGAAGCTTTGTCCTCAAAGCTTAAGACGTGGATGAAGGATTAGCGAAAAGGTGAGGGTACTTTTTCTTCATTTGGTCCTCGCGCTCCCAAGTAAACTCGGGCCCTCGTCTCGAATTCCATCGGACCTTCACGATTGGAATGCGGCTTTGCTTCAGCCGTTTAACTTCTCGATCCATAATTTCAACTGGTTCTTTAATGAAATGGAGCTTGTCATCAATCTGGATCTCATCCAACGGGATAGCTAGGGGTTCGTCTACGAAACACTTCTTCAAATTAGAAACACAAAAAGTACTATGAACTCGGATTAACTGCTCTGGAAGTTCAAGTCGATAAGCAAGCGTTCCCACTTTAGCAATAATCCTGAAAGGTCCTATATAACGAGGGTTCAGCTTCCCCCGTTTGCCGAAACGTATCACCCCTTTCCATGGCGACACTTTCAACATGACCTTGTCTCCAACCTCAAATTCTAATGGCTTACGCCTCCTATCGACATAGCTCTTCTACCTATCTCGGGCATCTTGAATTCTCTTTTTGATTTGAATGATCTTCTCAGTTGTTTCATGAACAATTTCAGAACCAGTGAGCTGAGCGTCCCCAACCTCAACCCAACAAATAGGCGATCGACATTTTCGGCCGTAGAGAGCTTCAAACAGTGCAGCCTTGATACTAGTGTGATAACTGTTGTTGTAAGAAAACTCTACCAAAGGTAGGTGTCTATCCCAACCTTTCCCAAAATCTATCACACAAGCACGTAGCATATCCTCTAAAGTCTGGATGGTTCTCTCACTCTGACCATCAGTCTGTGGATGGTAGGCCGTACTCATATCCAATTGAGTACCTAAGGCTTCATTCAATGATTTCCAGAAATGAGAGGTAAACTTACTGTCTCGATCAGAAATAATCGAAACTGGCACTCCATGCCTCGAGACTACTTCCTTCAAATATTGTCTTGTCAACTTCTCCATTGAGTCGGTTTCCTTCAATGGTAAGAAATGAGCAGATTTTGTGAGTCGGTCAATAATTACCCAAATTGTATCTTGACCAGTTGATGTTTTTGGTAACTTAGTTACGAAATCCATAGTAATGTTCTCCCACTTCCATACTGGAATCACGGGTTGAACCAACAAACCAGATGGTTTTTGGTATTCGGCCTTGACTTTGGCACATGTCAAGCATTTACTGACGTAGGTGGCAATCCCAGCCTTCATATTCGGCCACCAATACAGCTTCTTTAAATCTTGGTACATCTTTTCCGATCCAGGATGTACCGAATACTTTGACTTATGCGATTCATGCATAATCAACTCTCTTAAGTCACCAAAACAGGGTATCCAACTTCTCCCATTTAAGCACAACGTTCCATCAGCACGTGGCTCTAGCTTTTTAATCATACCACACAGATCATCTGTTCCATAATTCTCCTCCTTTCTCACCTCAACCTGAGCTTCTAAGATCTGCACAGGGAGGTTCAGACTAATCGTCAAAACTAAAGCTCGAACTCGTAGTGGCTTATTCCGTTCCTTTCGGCTCAAGGCATCTGCCACCATGTTCGCCTTTCCTGGATGATAACGAATCTCGCAGTCGTAGTCGCTCAACAGCTCTAACCATCTACGTTGTCTCATGTTTAACTCTTTCTGATCTAGAATATGCTGCAAACTCTTGTGATTAGTGAACACAACACACTTTGTGCCGTACAAATAATGTCTCCGCATTTTGAGAGCAAACAATACAGCTCCAAGCTCTAAGTCGTGTGTGGTGTAATTCTTCTCATGAATCTTAAGTTGGCGTGATGCGTAGGCTATGACATTCTCTCTTTACATCAAAACTGCGCCCATTCCTTTACGAGAAGCATCATAGTAAACCGTGAAGTTTTTACTACCTTCGGGTAAAGCCAAAATCGGTACACTACACAACTTCTGCTTCTACAGTTGAAATGCAGCTTCTGCCTTTTCACTCCAATTAAACTTCATGTTCTTTTGAGTCAGCTTCCGTCATTGCTTGGAAAAATTTTGAGTAAAACCTTTGATATTAATCGTCGGTAATAGCCAGCAAGTCCTTGATATGGACGAATCTCTGTCGTTGTCTTGGGCGATGGGCCTATTCCTTTGATTGACTCTAATCTTAGCCGGGTCTACGTGAATGCCCTCACTATCAATCACGTGACTAAGAAATTGTACCTTCGACAGCCAAAATTCACACTTCGAAAACTTGGCATAAAAAAATTCCTCGCTTCTAAGTAACTCTACTAAAATTTAACTTAAGGTGTTCTGCAACTGTGCTGCTTCTTTGCTATTGTGGAGTTACAAAGATGTCATCAATAAAAACGATCATGAATTTATCTAGGTACGGTTTGCACACCCGATTCATCAGATCCATGAATACCGTCGGTGCGTTGGTCAGTCCAAACGGCATTACTTGAAACTCATAGTGACCGTTAGCGTTTTGTCCTTATCGTTATGTCTTTAGATTTTGTCTTCCTCTCGAACTTTGAGTTGGTGTAACAGATCTAGGTCGATCTTAGACGTGACTCTTGATCCTTGCAATGATAAACGGTCGCTCGATTCTCAGAAGTGGTTATCGGTTTTCATGTCAATTTGTTCAGTTCATGGTAATCGATACAATCCAAAAAGATCATCTGTCTTTTGACAAACAAGACCGGGGCTCCCCAGGGTGAGGAGCTCGGTCTTATAAATCCCTTATCAGAAAGTTCTTGTAATTGAGTAGACAATTCTTGCAATTTCGACGGTGCTAATCTATACGGAGCTTGTGCCACAGGTGCAACACCAGGGACCAAGTCAATTTGAAATTCGACTTGTCGCGTTGGCGGTAATCCAGGTAAGTCCTCTGGAAAGACCTCCGGAAAGTCCCGTATAGTCGGCACGTCCTCAAGTCGCTTCTCCTCTGACTTGTCTCCGGTTTCCTTCTTCGTTACTTGTGCCAGAAAAATTAAGCATCCTTTCTCAACATACTTATGAGTTTTTGTGCATGATATTTATCGCTTCAACTTGGCTTCTCTCTTCTATCTGCCTCCATCACCTTGGACTATCAAAACTTCATCTCCATAGGGAATCCGCACAACCTTCTCATCGCAAACGATCACCGCATGATGATTCGCTAACCAATCCATGCCGATGATGGCGTCAAAGCTTCCAAGTTAAAACGGCATTACGGTTCAATAATAATGGGTGATCTAATAATCTAAAAGTACAATCTTAAGTACGTATTGGTTTTAGAAATTCTTTGTCGGCTAATTCGACAGCATAGTAAACATCTAAAAAGGGGGTATCGGGGGTATATATCATAAGAAATGTACTAAATGTAGTCGATACAAAACTTCTATCGACACCGAATCGAATAGTATGAATGCTATTTTGATTGTTAAGAAGAAATCGTACCTGTCGACATTTGAATCCAGGGTTAGAGTTCCTCACTAGCACATATGCTTTCCTCTTGCTTCACCAAATCCATCTTGTTTCCAGCTTTGTTCAGGTTTTTTTGTTCCTTCAAACCTTTGGGGCGGCAATCATTCTTGTAGATGTCCTTGCATTCCACACTCAAGACAAGGGGTTGACGACCCTCTGATTCACTACTTGACCCCTCTGAGTTGGAAGAGTGGAGATTGGACCTTACGCTATTCTTCGGGTCAAATGCACCAACCTTGTTAACTTCCCCAATACATGTGCTATGGTCCTTTATGATGAAGCTTACACTTGTTGCAGAGAGGCAATAATCCAATATATAGTTTCTTCTCATTGTTGCCAGCCATATAGGCTCTTGCCACATTCTGACCTTCTACATTTGGCCTTTTGAATGGTGGCAGCTGTCTATGGTTGTCTCTCTGAACTGATCTCCAATCTTCTTTTGTTCTAAGCATTTTTCACAGCATAACCTTTCAACTTTTGGTCCATTAAGTTGTTGGCAATCCTAACAGCATCTTGGAGTCTCGTGGGCTCTGCAACTCAATTACAATTACCCTTGGATTATCCGGGAGTTCTCTAATTTACTTTAAACTCACGGGTCCTCTTCCTCAGGAACCATCTTGGTGCACAACATAGTAAGCTGTTGGAATCTCTGAGTATAAGCAGCTAAATAATTGTTCTTCACGGTTAAGTTCCGCGGTTCAGTTTCCATTTTCTGAATCTTATTCCTTGGATAGTACACTTTAGTCATTAGCTTAATGAGCTCTCTTCATGACATGGCAAATGCATCCTCAGTCCCAATGGTTCTCTTGTGTGAGTTCCACCAAGTTAGTGCACTGTTCAACAAGGTGCAAGTAGCATACTTAACTTGAGACTTCTCTGGGCAGTTGCTGATATGGAACATTGTTAGCCTTAAAATATGGTGACATATCCGGAATTACATTAGATCATTTATAAAGTGACATATAGGGACTAATAATGACCAAGTATGATAGTTGTATGTCACTAGTACTATAAATACCCCCTCCATACTTCCATGGAGGGGTGAAGCTCACATTTGTAAGTGTGTGTGTTTTCTCTCAACACATACATCTTCCCATCTCTTTTCACCTTCAACTCTTAATAAAAATGGCTACACATTTATTCCATTATACCATACCTCCAGATCTGTTTTAATTCCTTGTTCATATGTCATTTATGTTTCTACAATTGGCATCAGAGCTGCAGGGGTGTGTCGTATCATTGTTTGTTGTTCATGTTGTCCGGTTACTGTTCATGACACTGTTCATGTTACTGTTCACGTCACTATTCCGATTATGATTATCATGTATTGTTAAAGTCATTTGCTATTTTGTCAGTTTTCTGTTTTTTTATCATGGTACAAGTGATCTTCTTCTCCTAAGATTCAACCACGAAATAACAGTGGGGATGTTATTTTTTGTTGTTGCTTGTATTTTTTCTTGGTGCTTAGACGACAAGAAATATAGCTGGGTTTATATCTATTTTTCCTGGTTGCGTTTTGATGCAAGAGAAAAAGACAAAAGTATAAAAAGTACAAAAGTTCATGTTGCGTTTTGACAGGTCAACTGCGTTTTGATTGGGTGGTTGCGTTTTGTCTACTCTATCATTGCGTTTTGAAGACAAATTTATGATTTTTATGAAGAGAAACTACGGCAAAAATTTTATTGATGTTGCGTTTTGACTCGAGAAAAAAAAAGAGGTTGGTTGCATTTTGAGTTCATGGCTGGTTGCGTTTTGGTATACCAAGATCCAAACCGAGTCAACTCGGTTATTACCGAGTTGACCCGGTCAACTCAACGAGTATGAGTCTTGTAAAAAACTTTGATTAAACCAAAACCAAGTTCTTGAATCTCAATTCAAGATCAAGACAACAACCAATCTGAACAACCAAAACGTTTACTCCTGCTAATCAGTCGGTAATCCTATTTTCTAAGGATTATTGTTCTATTACAATATCAGAAACTAAAACAATGAATCAAGATCGATCTTAATCGATTAGGGTTTACAAGAAGAAGATGAATATGTGTAATATTGAGAGAGAGAGAGAGTTGATTTGTTGTATCTCTCACAAATGACAGAGAACCTTGCTTAAATACAGCGCCAAAGATAAAAGATCAATCCAAGCCCTCAACTTTACATGACTTGCTAAAATCCAGGCAATCCATAATTTTAACAACTGAAATAAGAAAAAAGCAAGACACAATCAGTCCCTGTACTTTCTACCAGGTAAAGATCATAACTTTAACAAGTCTCAACGAAGATCAAACGAAAAGCTAAATAAAGAAAAGACCCAAACAACTATCATCAACAAACCTTAACCATCAACATCATAATCCACAAAATTACAACATCAACAACAACTACATTAACAAAACCCCATTCAAAATCTTCTACTCACATCCTCAGATCCTCACTCTACCTTATCCCACGTCTATCTTTTATAACCAATACCATATGCATATACTCTCATCAATCATTATTAAGACTCGAAAATACATAACTGATCTCAGTCTATTCGATTTGAGTAATATAGCAAATCGTCGATGACCCTCAAAGATCAACAACTCGAAAAAGAAAGTATCATCATCATCTATCAGAGTACATCTTCTTTATATTTCTCTTTCGAAATATGCAAGAAATATGAGAACTAAAAACAAGAAGTGTTTTGTTCCTTCTTTGTTATCGACTAATGACACACAAATCAAATGCAACACACCTACCCGTGGACCTTTTAATTAAGATCTTGAAGCCGAAACACGATTGTGTTTCTCTAGTATGCCTGAGCAAAACGACAATGTTTGTATATTCTTGGTACTCGGTTTGTAACTAAAAGTGAAAGATTGGTTTTGTGAGTGGATAAACAAATCGGTGCGTAGCAGCAAACAATATCGATTTGTGGAAAATAGAGTGATACGGTGGATTAAAATAATTTTTTATGTGCCTGATGATGTTATCTCATATCTATGTGTTTAGATGGGTCGGTATGGAAGTGTTCTTGGTTGATGGTTGAGTGAATATGTTTTTTTTGCAAGAGACGAAAAATAGAGGCGTATGAAACTAATTAGGGTTTGTGGTTAATAAGAGAAAAATTAGGGAATGAGTGAACCTTTTTATCCTAGTTGGACATGGCCTGGATTTTTTGGTTAAATAGAAAAAAAAATTGGGCAGACGTGCTACTATTAAGTGTGCTGGGTCTTTGTGGGCTTTTGAATGATAAATTTTACCATTGGGCAAAATGCTTATATGTTTATTTATTATGTTGGTGTTATTGGATTAGTGGGGCAAATGGTTTTAAGCAATACTAAAAGATATGATGAAAAGTTGGATAGACGAGGTTTATCGTTAACGACATTCAATAATAAATTCGTCCTAGTTTAACGACCAATGAACAACAAAAAAACAACAACAAAAAAATGATACATACACTAAAACGATATCTGAAGAGATTCGATAAATGACAAAGGCTAGAGATTTGGATTACGATGATTAAGTGTTCACGAAGTTAGTTGATATGGTATCCCTTATTTGAGATGAAGTTAGATTTCACGAAGGCGTTTCTACTTATTTCCATCATCGAGACCATTTCTTCTATTTTATATCGATTGTGACTTGCTTGAACGTATTACAGCTTATGATTAAGGGACTTGAATTATTATTTTCCAGCAAGTCAGGGGTGGTTGGTTGCAGGACTGATAACTTCCCACTTAAAGGAGTTTCGTTGTTGTACTCAGTGTCTCACCGCAGAGCTCGTGTGGATAATTTCAAGAGGTTTGTACTTATTATACTTATCGCGGGTTATGGTATAGATGTACGTATAGATTTAATTCTTGACGATTCTTCAACACAGCAGGTGCAAGCTAAAGTACAAATTTAGGGATTTCACTTCCTTTTCAAGTTGGTATATGGGTTTACTTCACAAGTTGATCACAACAAAAAGCCGACAGATTTCGAGGTGTTGGTAAAAACAAGCCAAAGAGTTTTTATGGTTGAGATGTATTCAGCAATTCTGAAGTAGTGTTAAATAAAGACTACAAATTGGGATTCTGTTGATTCTACGAATACCCAGAAACATTCTTCTAATTATGTTGATTGAGAGGACTACCGATAGTTAGGCATATTCTTGACAAACTGCCAAAAATAAAATTTTTCATATTTTTTGGAAACTGAATAGCCAGAAGGCATTAGTACAATACTTAATTAGGAAAATGAAACTGATAATGGGCCCTAAAAGACTAACGGGGTCCCCGAAAAAGTATGCCAAAAACAAAGTGTCTAAATTCTCAAAAAAAAACACTGAAATGTAAATAAACTCCTAAAAATATGATGATTCAAGGCTCGACAACTTCCGTTAACTCCACGGAGATTTCCTCGTTCCAAGCTTCGAAAGGCTGGTCTTGGGTTGAAACGGATCATCTGAGCCCAAGCTTATGACCTTTTGATTAAAGGGCCTTTCCTCACAACGAGTCCCGGGCTTCAGAAATAAAATAGCCCGATCTCCAATACTTGGGCCAGCATCAAATTCTCACTGCATTTCAGACAAAGGTACTTCACAGTCTAAGCCAAAATTCTCAGGTTCTTCAACGACATTTTTTTTTTTTTATTACAAGACTTGATATTATACCAATTTTTCTTGATTCCTGCTTCATTCCTTACGGTTTCTGAAGACAAGAGAGTAATGCTTTGTTTGGGATCTCAAGGATTGTGCTAATGACAAAGAAACTTCCTCGAGTATATGGGCGTACACGACAATATGCTTCCGAGAGTTCGCCCAACCATCATGGGGGGAAAGTGTTGTTCATATGGGTACTAGTTGACTTTCGTTGTTACATGTCAACTTCAGGGGGAAGTAGTATAGACTACTTTACTTAGTATGGTTTATGAAAGTATTTCTGCATACGTGAGAGAATTGTTGCCTGATTTCTCGCTCACCCCCCCCCCCCTCCCCCCTAGCACCCCGAACGAAAATTTTCACCAAGCCGCTAATGACAAGAAGCAGTGGTGTTGGTGTGGTTTGACTTCTTACCTATTCGTTGTGCACGTCAATGACAAGTAGGAAGATTGTGCAAGCTATTCAAGTTTCCAGAATCTGCTGTAAGATAGGGATGTTAGTTTAGGGGGGGGAAGTGATTCAGAAAACTTCGCCAAAAAAGAGTCTATGAAGAATGCTTTTTCAAGACATGTTGCTATGGATTGGGGGGGAAGTTAATCCTATAGTTCATGCTTAACTACACATGGTTCCTGTACAAGTAAAGGACAATGAAGATCAAAGCTGAAGGGAGGTTAAATAATAGTTTCAATGACAAGGAGAACTCAAAAGACATCTTCAGTTTAGAAGAATTTATTTCTGTTGTATAGTTGTACCTGATGATAGAACTTTGTAAGTAATTTCCGTATGTTGTCCACATATTGGGGGAAGATTGTTGCCTTAATAAATATGGTGAACATGTACGGAATTACATTAGATCATTTATAGAGTGACATATAGGGACTAATAATGACAAGTATGATAGTTGTATGTCACTAGTACTATAAATACCCCCTCCATACTTCCATGGAGGGGTGAAGCTCACATTTGTAAGTGTGTAAGTGTGTGTGTTTTCTCTCAACATATACACTCTTCCCATCTCTTTTATCCTTCAACTATTAATAAAAATGGCTACACATTTATTCCATTTTACATACCTCCAGATCTGTTTTTTATTCCTTGTTGCATTAATGTCATTTATGTTTTCTTACAAACATTGTTTCAATCTTCTCAAACCACTCTTATCAACCCGGACAACTCCTTCATGTTCCCTTATATTTTGACGAGGGGGATACATGTTTGTTTTATAAAATCAAACACATATGATTTATGGTATGCTAGACCCAAATATGAGATTGTTTCCGCATAAGTAGCTATTGTCGAAGTCCCTTATTTCATGAAACGTTAATCGCCTTGTGAGGTGAACGCTAATGCATTAAATAGATCTATTAGGTTTGACAACCCTGTCCGGGGTATGAATCCTTGTGAACACCATATCAAACGGACATTTTGTATTTAGAAGTAATAGGTATATGACAATAATACCTTGTTTTAGGGCACATTAACATATCAAATGGCATATGTATTGTTAACGTTCGGTGTCATGAGCTAATTGCGTGAAAGAAAAGAAGTTGCTATACATTGCATTCCTTGCTTTGTTTACTCGAGAACTAATTATGTGTTTAAAGATTATTACTTATTGATTATTTTAAACTCTATGAATTTCACTCAACATTGTTGTTGACGTTTTAAACATGTTTTATCCCAGGTAACCAAGGATGAAGGCAACGATGGCGTGGAGGTGTTGTGCGTGCGATGGATTTGGTGAAAGACTACTTGTGTGTTCCTTGTCTTTCAAAAACAATGTCTTAAGTTGTTCTAAAACAATGTCTTTATTTTGAAACAATAGTTTTTCAAATGTTGTAATGATTGTGGTTGCAATTCTGTGGGGACGTGAACGTGTTTTACTCTGATTAATAATGGAACACATGTTTGTTAATGATTTCAATTAGTTATACAAATATATATATATATAATATGTGACTAAAGTATAAAATAATAGTAAGAGTGAGGGTGAAAAGGTTTTTAGGAGAAGGAAGATTACTTTTGTCCAAAGTAAAATTTAAAACCTTCCTGAGTCGTATCCCGATGAGGCTAGAATTGAAAATCTAGGTTAAGTTCGTGATCGAGTGATTGAATGATCAAATTTTTGATTTGGGATTCTATTTCTACAAATAATATGCAAAAACAAATAAACGCAAGTAAACAATTAAAGTAATTAAAGATTGGACCTAAAAACGTTAGCGGGGATCTAAAAAACGCGACTTAAAACCTAAATTATTAAATTTTAACCCTACAAAAGCAAATTTAATTTTTAAAGGTCCTAAATGATTAAAAATAATTTTGGAAAAAAGAATTAATTTTTTTTAACATTTATTTTATTTATTATGAATTAAAAACTATTTTAATCTAAATAAAATATTAAAAATAGTAAACGACTTTATAAAAATCCAAGAAAATTACTAAAAATACTTTAAGCTATAACTAATCTAAGAAAAATAAGAACATGAAATAAGCTATGTTAATAAGCTGCTAAATAAGCTGAAAAGGAAATAAGCCTAAAACTAGAAATAATGGTTATATATTAAATGTTACAAACTATGAATGAAAAAGTCCCAAGGGCAGTTGGTAGTGTGTGGTGTGTTAAAACGTTGGGTGTGTGAAGGGGAGGTCACAGGTTCGACCCCTGTGGCTTCCATTTTTGAAAAACTTTTTTTTTTAATTTTTCTTTTTAAAAACTAAACTATAAGAAAGAATAACAAACTTTAAAAAAAAGAGCTTTTTACAAAACCTAAGAATAAGCTAGAAATAAGCAAACTTAAGTGACAAATTGGTTTTTTTAAAAACTAAGTGACAAAAGGGCTAATCTGTTTAGCTTATTTAGACAAAATAAGAACTCATGAAATCCAATAAGCTAAAACAGACACTTAGCTACATCTAATAAGCACAAAAGACTTAAAATAAGCAACTACAGTAAGCTAGAAGGGGCTTAAAAACTTAAATGCACAAGGCTTAAACCAACAGACAAGCAGGCTACTTACTACTTTTAAGTTAATTTTTAAAGGCCATAAGCTATATTTATGGCTTAATGACCTAAATGGAAAATCAAACTTATACTTTAAGCTACAAGAATCAGCAAAGAATAAGATTTTTGAAGCACATATAAGCTATGAAAAAGGCTAAAGAAAAAGCTACTTTAACTATGTTTTTGGTTTTTTTAAATAGACAATTACCTATTTGCAGACTCAAAATAAGCTACCAAAAGAGTTTCAAAATCTAAACTAAGCCCAAACAGATTGAGATTATAGCACAATGAGCTTGTGCTATCAATTTTAAAATCTAAAACTAACTTTTACTAAGCTAAATTTGTAATTAAAAAGTGGCTTTTTGAAACTTTAAACACTAAAAATACATTTTCAATACCAAGACCACAAATGACCATAAACACTTAATCAACTCTTTTCCTACTGCATACATGGTCAAATTAGAAGCATAACTAAGTCCTCAATATAACTTTTAAGCAACAATCAAATTTCAACAGTTTGAAGAAATGATATAACCACATATTTAGACAACTTGTATAAAACACCTTAAAACTTGATTTTAGACTTTAAAAACTTATAAAACTGATTAAAAGGACTTAAAAGAGCTTGGTAAAGTTGGCTAAGTGACCCAAAACAGTTTTGTACCCTTTTTGACTGATTTTGCCTCTTAACCCAAACACTCCTTTAACTTTTTAAAATCCATTTTTAGCTTGATTTAAACTGGTTTAGGCTAAGGTTTTTAAAGACAGATAGCAAACTATCAAAGTTAAAACTTAATAAGCAAATTCCAACTACTGATAAGCCCTTAACAATAAGTAATCAAAATAAGCAGTACTAAGTTAAAAGTGACAGTTTTATACTAAAACCTGAACAAAAGAGATTTAAACTATGATCAAGCATAAATAAGCAATAAACATTAATAACAAGCATAAATAAGCAGTAATAAGCAGTAAAATAAGCAATCGAATAAGCAAATAGTAAATATGCTAAAAATGGAAAAATGAAAACTTATAAGGCCCTTTGCTTAAACAAGGGCTTAAATGGCTCTTAGAGCTTATCAACAAGCTCTAGCTTGTTTAAAAAGAAGCTAGTATGGTCTTAAAAGCCCTTCCAGGTTTGGCTTTTCTTCCAAATAAGCTGTGGTAATTCTTGGGGTGATTTTTGGTGAAATTTTCTTTAAAGCTTATATAAAGGTTTCTTTTGTTTTAGTTAAACAGCTTAAACAAGAGCTTATATGAGCTTTTTAGAACATTTCCAAACATATAATTTACTTAATTATAAAAACATAATTTAACAATAAAAACTTAAATTTCATTAAACTTAAAAACTTTTACAATTCTTGAAGAAAGTTACAATAAGCCGATTAAAAGATGTGAAATACAATAAAAAGCTAAACTAAATTACTACTAAAAACTCCCCTTAACCATGAGAATAAGCCCTCTATTTATAGCCCAATACAAGCTTTCTGTTGTGCTTGTTGTGTTTATTGTGAGAGAGGCTTCAAAAGCTTCATCATAGCCCTTCAATTTTCTTGTCCTCTAAGTTCTTGAATTACAGCCATTGATCTTTTGTCCTTGTTCATCCATGAATGAGATAATAGAGGATTGACAAGGTGTATTTGTTGGTTTGTGAAATGGGGTTGAAGTGGGAAAGTGATGGGTTTGTTTTGGGGTGCAGGGGTCGAGGTGACAGAGATAATGAATAGTGACAATGGCGGGAAAAGGGTTTTGGGGGTATTGGGTTTAATTTGGTAACGAGGTTAGGGGAAAGGGACTAAAGATGTAAAGGGGTAGAGGTTATAGGGGATAACTTTATTAGTCCCTAAGGACTAGCAGTGTTAGTCCTTAATGACTAACTGTGTAAACAGTTATAGGGTGTTGGGGCTAACGATGGTTGAGTGTGTATTAGGCTTTGGTTATTTGGGCCAGGTTTGATTTAAAAGGGATTTGGGCTTATTTATATTAAAAATGGATTTTGGACTTAGATATTAATAAATAAACATATTGGGCTGATCCGGCCTATTAAGTGGGGTACTGGTTGGCCCATTTAATATGCACACGTCTTTGGCTTCGACTTTGACTTTGACTTTTTGACTTTGACTTTGATTTTAACTTTTCATGCTCTTTCCATTCTCGTGCTCGGTTTTGTCAGTTTTGGCTTTATTTTTGTCCTTTAGTGAATATTCGTTAGCTGCATAACACAAATAGCAAAACACACATATATTTGGCATTTTATGTCTGTTTTTGGTCATTTAGGCTTGTTTTTATAGGTAAAAGGTATGTGTAATTAAGCACATACCAAAATCCTCTATACTAAACTATTGTCGTGTCCTCACGCAATGCCATAAGTAAACTCTTTAGAAAACTAAGAGTCTCAATCCCCCTCGACTAATTACCTCGAAAAGTAGCTAAGTGTCCATCAAGAGGAATTAAAGAATTATTAGCTTTGAAAAGCCCCGTTTTGACCATTTTTAAATATTTACACTTATTACTACACATATTTTTGTATTTTTCCTTTTTCTCATTTTTTAATACTTTTCTTTTTGACCAACTAGACAGTCTGGACTTTCGTTATTTTCATAACCATTAGGGTCATAGAACAAGAAGCACTTCAATCCTAAAATGCCCAAAAAGTTAAATTCATCGTCCCCGATTTTTCACTTGTCCCAAACCAAGCTTAAAAAAGAAATCACCGTTAAATATAATGCTAACACTACTCATACTTGTAACTTGTGAAACTTTTTACTCCCGACAATTATTATATCATAGCTGAATGTGCTTATTTCGAATTTCAACCATGGATCAACCTCTTTAAGAATATTGCAATATTTCTATGCTCGCGTTCCACCCAAGAATTATGATTTTGAAGGCGAGATCATTCCATGTAGCGACTTTCTTCTCGGCACATCCCAACCGAGACCGGCTTAGGTGACCAGGCTTTTGACACCCCACAGAGAATAGTATCGGAACTCACGGACCTTTCGGTTTCAAAAACTCTTAGGCTTCCCATTAAATAAACAATTCATTTAGAAAAATCACAAGTTAAAATGAAATATTCTTAGTTCAAAAGCATATTTAAATTTAAGAAAAAGAGATTTTCTATATATTTATTAAATCACATAAATTACACTTAACATTAATATAATTATACATCCTTTAAACAAAGGAAATCCTCGACCTTTTTGATGGCTGCAACATCGGTTGTGAGCGGCAAGATGCAGCAAACTTTTATCAGGCTCGGATAATTACTATGTGCTTTATTTAGAAGACTGCAACATCGGTTGTGAGCCGGCAAGAAGTAGTACACTTTTATTAGCCCACAATTTTTATTATTATTACGTGCGAAACACATTGGGAAAAAGGAAGGAGCAAACCTTAAAAAGCTCAGGTAGGACCGCGTCTGACGCAGCCCTTCAAACGTATTGTGACAAGTATTATCATCAGTTGCTACCAATAATAGCTGAAAAAGTCCACCAAGAAAAAATGCAGCAAGAAAAGTTAAAAGAAGGGAAAGCCCATCTTAATTTTGAAGGATGTTCCAGAAAAAACTCAAAGATTCAAGAAGTATCACAACACTCTGAATCCAGGACTGTGGACACAAGAGATCTCAGGAGGAAGCTAAAGTCCAGATGCTCCCGTAGCGTATCCGGAAGTCCTGAACGAAACCCTAGTGTCTTCTCCAGGATAAGACGTGACCGTTCAGAATCACCCAGACATAGGCCGGAGGGAAGAAGGGATGGAGGAGTATTCAATAGAATAGGAGGTAAAGGAAAGAGTATGTCCGTACACTCGGAAATCCGTTACCATAGTTATCATTCAAGAAGAATGGATCCCGCTCCAAAAAGACGTTACCATGAGGGGACATCGTCACAAGATATGAAAGCATTCTCCGAAAGCTAAGATAGCAGGGGTGGACACTGGAAATCAAGGTCGAAGAAGGCAAAGTCAAGCATTAAAGAAGATGAACTTTCTCAACCATGGATATGTAAAGAGACAGATCCCTTCACCCCTCGAATCCACTACTTCGAACTCCCAAAAAAGAGCTGAATGCCAAACAAAGTCAAAACATATGACAGAAGTGATGATCCGGAAGATCACTTGAAAATCTTCCAAGCAGTTGCAAAAGTAGAGCGTTGGGCAATGCCGACATGGTGCCACATGTTTAATTCTACACTCACTGGGTCTGCCAGGGTATATGGTTTGACGACCTACCTTCGGAGTCCATAGATAGCTATGATGATTTGAAAAAGGCATTCCTAGCGAATTACCTTCAACAAAAGAAGTGCATCAAGGATCCGATAGAGATCCACCACATCTAGCAGAGAGAAGGGGAATCCAGGGAAGATTTCGTGCAAAGATTTATAGTTGAAAGTAGGCATGTTAAAGGAGCCCCAGAGTGCATGAGAATTTTTGGATTCATGCACGGAATCACCAACCCCGAGCTCATCAAACGCCTGCATGATAACAATCCAAAGTCAATAGACGAGATGATGAGGGTAACCATAGTGTTTCTCCGAGGAGAGGTGGCAGCCTCCAATCAAGCACGGAAGAAAGCACCTCCGACATGGAAGCAACAAGAAGTAGGGAGAAAACAAAATTTTGACATAAGGAGAAATTTTAGGAATCAACAGAAATTGGAGAGGAGACGTGACAAATTCAAACTTCTCATAAAATCCCCAAAAGAAATCTTGGCTCTAGATAAAGGCAAATTCAAAGCTCAGCCACCAATGACTACCTTTGTGGAAAAAAGAAACAGTAACAAGTTCTATGAATTTCATGGAGAAGTAGGGCATAATACTGAGTGCATGCATCTAAAAAGGCAAATTGAGGAATTAATAAAGAATGGAAAATTATCGCACGTGATCAAAGAGCTAAACCAAGGTAGCGAAAAGGATCAGCCAAAGACAGCAAAAAAGGGGGAAACATCCAGAAAGGACAAGCCTCTGGCGATCTTGATGGTTCAGTCGTGGTAAAGAGCCGCCAGGCAGAAAATTACACAAAGCTTCTCCTCTAGTCCGGAAATTTTGTTCCCACCCTTAGGAGATGAAGATGGGACGGAAGGCCCTATGATTATTGAGGCAGAAGTAGGAGGAAACTTCATACATCGAATATATGTAGATGGAGGATCGGCTTTAGAAATACTATATGAATACTACTTCAATAGGCTCCGTCCGAAAGTGAAAAGCCAAATGATTCCAGCTACCGCACCCCTCATTGGCTTCAGTGGAGAAATCATATGGCTAATGGGACAAATATTGCTGTTAGTAAAAATAGGAGATGCAGAGCATTTCACCTTTACATGGATGAATTTTGTGGTAGTAAGATCACCGTCTCCATACAATGGGATCATAGGAAGGCCAGGAGTGATTAAGATTTAAGCAGTCCCGTCAACAGCTCACGAAATGCTAAAATTCCCACTCCTAGGAGGGATACTCACTCTCCGAAGCAGGAGGATAATCCCACTTGAATGCATAATGGTCTCCGGACCTGAAGCACGGCCTTCCGATATCACTCAGGCAACAGAGGAAAGAATCAAAGTGGCCATTCATCCAGAACACCCAAAACAAACAATTACAATATGCTCTACTCTAACAGAGGAAGGACGAAAGGCATTGTATGACTTGATTAGACGCAGCCTTGACGTATTTGCTTGGAAAACAACAGATATACCAGAGGTTCCGTGACACATACCGGAACACTGACTAAATATACGTGAAGGATGCTTACCAGTTAGACAAAAGAAAAGAAGCCAAGCACCAGAAGAAAAAATAAAGAAATACAAGAGGAGGTGGAAAAACTGGTAGACGCTGGCATAATGAAAGAAGTCCATTATCATAGTTGATTATCGAATCCAATAATGGTGAAAAAACATGATGACAGCTAGAGAATGTGTGTGGATTTCAAAGACCTGAACAAGGCATGCCCTAAAGACGGTTATCTGCTACCGGAAATAGACTGGAAGGTGGAGTCCCTCTGCGGATACCCCTTCAAGTGCTTTCTAGATGCATATAATGGGTATTATCAAATAAAAATGGCCAAGGAGGACGAAGAGAAAACAATGTTCATTACAAGCCAAGGGGTATTCTGATATTCTAAAATACCTTTCGGCTTAAGAATGCCAGAGCAACTTACCAGCATTTGGTAGATAAAGCATTTTAAAAACAAATTGGCATAAACTTGAAAGTATATGTGGACGACCTGGTGATCAAAAGTCACACAGAGCATGAAATAATTAGAGACATAGAGGAGACATTCAAAACCCAGAGGGAAATAAACATGAAACTAAACCCAAAGAAATGCACCTTCAAAATATAGGAGGGTACGTTCCAGGGATACAAAGTGAATACCGAAGGGATAATGGTATGTCCGGACAAGGTAGGAGTTGTTTTAAACCTGCCATCCCCAAAGTGTCTAAAAGATGTACACAAGTTGAATGGAAAGCTAGCAAGTCTAAACAGATTCCTTTCCAAATCAGCAGAAAAGTCATTGTCGTTCTTCAAAACTTTAAAGAAATGCACAAAGAAGAGTGAGTTCCAATAGACTGAGGAAGCTAAGGCTGCGTTCAAAGAAATGAAAAAATTAATCACAGAACTCCCAACATTAACTGCACCAATGGAGAAAGAAGAATTGACTGTATACCTTGTAGCCGTGCGGGAGGCCGTAAGTGCATTTCTAATGACGAAAAGGGAGGCAAAGCAAATGCCAGTCTACTTTGTTAGCCGCGTCCTACAAGGTCCAGAGATAAATTATACGTCAATGGAAAAGTTGGTGTTAGCTTTAGTACATGCAAGAAAACGGATAAAAATATACTTCCAGGTTCATACAATCAAGTAGATACTGTCAAGACCAGAGGTCGCAAAAGGCTGCAGAAATGGAGTATTGAGCTAGGTGAATATGACATACAATACAGACCAAGAACATCAGTCAAGGGACAAATCTTGGCGGATTTCATAGTAGAACGTCCGAAAGACGACCCTCTAGACACACCCATGGAAGCGGAGGAGGAACTTCCGGACCCATAGACGTTGTTCACGGATGGATCATCCTGTGTAGATGGTTCCGAAGCTGGTATGATACTTACAAATCCGGAAGGAGAAGAATTCACGTATACCCTGAGGTTCAGGTTCGACGCAACTAATAATGAAGCTGAATATGAAGCTTTAATAGCCGGTCTAAGAATCACATAACAAATA